>SOPF01019695.1:0-15953 GCA_012979155.1 Hypericum perforatum
TTACTCGCCACTGCTTATTCCTTCTCGCCTTCTGGCACCTCACCTTCTGGCACGTAACACTCGCCTCCGCTTGAGTTCCTTGTCCACAAGGAACTGTAAGGGAATCGCAGCTTGAGCATGTTGTAATCCTCCCACGTGGCGTCATCGGTTGACTCCCCGGCCCACTGGATGAGCACCTCCGTAGCAGCCCTGTTCTGGCGCTTCATTATTCGGCGATTCAAAATCTGGAATGGTTCTCTGTCCGGTAACAAGGCCGTCGGAATCTGGACCACTAAGCCGGAAACATCGCCGTGGAAGAGCTTTAGTTGACTCACATGAAAGGTGGGGTGAATGCGGGATAATTCTGGGAGTTGAAGGGTGTAGGCTACCTTCCCTTTCTTGTCCACCACCTGATAGGGTCCGAAGAAACGAGGAGCAAGCTTTGCCGAAGTCCGAGTTTGTACTGACTGTTGACGGTAAGGCTGTAGTTTGAGCAGTACCCAATCGCCCACCTTGAATTCTCGATCCACTCTTCCTTTGTCCGCTTGTTGCTTCATCCTGTTTTGAGCACGCGAGAGATGGAATTTCAACAACTTGAGGTTCTCCTCTCTCGCGGATAAGCTGCGATCCACGGCTTCAACTGGAGAATCTCCTGCAAAATAAGGTAGGTGAAGAGGAGGGGCCTCTCCATACAAGGCCTCAAACGGAGAGACTCCGGCTGCTGAATGATAGTTTGTATTATACCAATACTCAGCGAGGGGCAACCAGCTACTCCAGTCCATAGGCCTATCGTGCGACATACATCGCAAGTATGTCTCAAGGCACCTATTAACCACTTCCGTTTGCCCGTCCGTTTGAGGATGGTAAGTGGTAGACATTTTGAGTTCCACTCCTTGCTGTCGGAAGAGCTCTTGCCAAAATTGGCTGAGGAAAATTGGGTCTCGATCGCTGATGATTCCCTCCGGCATGCCATGTAATCGGAATATCTGCTCCATGAAGATTGTCGCCACTGTAACGGCCGTGTAAGGGTGCTTCAACGGCAAGAAATGCGCGTATTTGCTCAGCTTGTCTACCACCACAAAGATAGTCGTCGCTCCATGAGATTTCGGTAACCCATCCACGAAATCTATAGAGATAACCTGCCATACACGGCCTGGGATTGGCAACGGTTGTAGCAGCCCCGGCTGAGTCGAATTGTCATACTTGCAAGTCTGACAAGTGGGGCATTGTCTCACAAAGTTCCGAACATCCTTCCGCATGCCCTTCCAGTACACCACTCCCTTGAGTCGGTGGGTTGTAACATTGACTCCAGAGTGTCCTGCTGCAGCCGAAGCATGATACCAATCAATCAACTTCTGCCGTAAATCAGAATTCCCGCCTATTACCAGCTTTCCCTTCCTTAGTAACTTCCCTTGAACCCACGAATAATGTCCTTCTGTGTCCTTCTGCCCCCTCAACCTGATCAATAGCTCTCGAAGGTGCGGATCCGAATCGTAGCTGGCCTTAATCTCCTCCATTAGCCCGTCCACCATAACCACGGACAGCGCGCATAACGTGGTCTCTTCCGCAGGCATCCTAGACAACGCGTCGGCCACCTTATTCTCCGAGCCCTTCTTGTACTCTATAGCATAGTCATAACCCATCAATTTGGCTAGCCACGAGCATTGACTAACCGTGGACAGCTTCTGATCGAGGAGATGTTTAAGGCTCCTGTGATCTGTCCTAATCACGAACTTCCTTCCCACCAAATAATGGTGCCATTTGGTTACGGCTAACACTACGGCACGCAACTCCTTCTCGTAGGTAGATAAAGCTTGATACCGAGGTCCCATTGACTTACTAAAGAAAGCGATGGGGTGCCCAACTTGCATAAGCACTGCGCCTACTCCAATCTTGGAGGCGTCAGTCTCCACAACAAACGTGAGCTCAAAATTGGGAAGGGCTAAAACTGGTGCGGATGTCATCGCCTCTTTAAGAGCTCGGAATGCCTGATCCGCTTGCTCATTCCAAAGGAAGTTATCTTTCTTCAACAAATCCGTCAACGGTCGGCTTATCAATCCATATCCTTGAACAAAACGCCGATAGTAACCACAAAGACCCAAAAATCCGCGAAGTTGCCTCAGATTCCCGGGAGTCCGATAGGTCCTCATATCTTCTACCTTCTTCGGATCCGTCGCTACGCCACGAGCTGAGATTATGTGCCCCAAGTATTCAATGGATGTTGTCCCAAATTTGCACTTGCTTTCCTTTGCAAAGAACTGATCTTGTCTCAGGATTTGAAATACTAACTCCAGATGCTTCATGTGGTCCTCCCAAGTAGTGCTATAGATCAATATATCGTCCATGAAAACCAAAATGAACTGCCGCAAGTAAGGTCGAAACATGTCGTTCATTGCACCTTGAAAACTTGCTGGAGCGTTTGTCAACCCGAATGGCATCACAAGAAACTCGTAATGTCCGTCATGAGTCCGGAACGCCGTCTTGTGCACATCCTCGGCTGCCATCCGGATTTGATGATAACCCGATCGCAGATCCACCTTTGAGAACCACTTAGCCCCACCAAACTCATCTAGCAACTCTTCCACGATGGGAATCGGGTATTTGTGTTTCACCGTTAAGTCGTTCAAAGCCCGGTAGTCAACGCAAAACCTCTATGACCCGTCCTTCTTCTTCACTAATACCACCGGGGATGCAAAGCTACTGGTGCTCGGCTGAATGACCCCCATTTGTAACATCTCGCAAACCAATTTCTCCATTACATCCTTTTGAATCGGGGATTGACGATACGGGCGTAAACTCACAGGTTGGCTGCCAGGTTTTAATGGTATCGTGTGCGTCCGTAAGCGTTCCAGAGGGAGCCCGACCGATACCTGAAATACATCAGCAAACTTTGTTAGTAAAAGGGCCAACCTCTCCTGCCCAGGTCCCGTCTCCTCCTCCTTCTCGCTACTCAAGCGATACAAATCTGATGGCACCTCCTCCCTCTCGGGGCTGAACCTTAGCAGTGCAAAATTGCATTGGGCCACCTCCGTCTTCTCCTCTCTAACAGCCAACAACTTAAACATTTGGACTGCCGAACATTGCCTCAACTCTCCCTTCGTCGCACCTCGCAAAACCACCCTCGAGTTCCCTACCCAAAACTCCATTCTCATCAACTGGAAGTTCCACTTAATGTTGCCCAAGGTCTCCAACCATTGTACGCCCAACACCATGTCGTAACAACTCAAGGGCAATAAGAACATATCTGCCTTGAATTCTCTATCCTGCATCTTCCAAGTGAAGTCCTTACTCACCCACGAACACTCAACCTCCCCTCCATCTGCCACTCTCACCTTCATCACCCGACATCGCTCCATCGCACATCCCAGTCGTTTTGCCATCGCCACGCTCACAAAATTGTGAGTGCTTCCGGAATCAATGAGAACCACTACTTCCTACCCCTGAGCGTAACCCTTGACCCTCATAGTCCGAAAACTCTGTGAGGCGGTACCCATCATAGCATGAGTGGAAATGACCAAATTATCTCCTGTCTCCTCCTTTGCCTCTTCCTCCAAGTAAAGCTCCTCCAACGTTGCCTCAGTCTCGTCATCCTCAACCTCTTCGACAAAGTACAGCCTTCCCCTACGCGAACAACGATGCTTATGAGTGTATTTCTCTGGACACCAATAGCATAAGCCCTTTGCTCTTCTTTCATTAAAGTCGGCTCTGTTCCGAAACCTGTCTGCTGCTCGAGAATTGTTCGGGTGGGGTTGATTGGAAATGGGTGAAGGTGGAAGTCTGGGGGGGTGTTGTGGATGTGGGTAAGGTTGGTTGGGTTGTCTGTAGGTAGGCCGTTGGTTACGGTGGGCTGGGTTGTAGGTGGTTATGATAGTAATGGGCCTCGGATTGGATAACAGTGGGGGCTTGATATGTTCTCTAGTTTTCCTCTGGAGATAGTCAAAATTTTTTTCCTGTAGATGGGCTAAGCTAAAGGCTTGAGATAGGGTAGTTGGGTGGAATAATTTTACGGTTAAGGCTATTTCTGGTTTAAGGCCCTTTAGGAATAGTGCTAGAGCATGGGTCGGGTCAAGATTAACGCGGCTCAATAAGGTTTGAAAATGGCTTTGGTACGCCAAAACCGTTCCTTCTTGCACACAATCGAATAGCTCTTCAATCGGGTGTTCGTGCATTACATCAGTAAATCACTTCTCCACTTCTATCTTGAACTCCTCCCAACCCAACTCTCCTTCCTTAGACCGCGACTTGAGGAACCCGTGGTACCATTCTAACGCCTCTCCTTCTAAGTGTATAACTACCAAATGCATAACATGATCACTCCCTACTGACTCCATTGCAAAGTAATGCTCACATTTAATGAGCCAACTACGCACATCTTCTCCGTCAAACCGTGGAAAATCGAGTTTGGGGTACCTCGGAAACATGGTCAAATCCCCTAAGGTGAGAGGCCGCCCTTCATCTACGACTCGCCTTGGCTCCTGCCTGACCTGCGATGTATCTCCTCCTCCTGTCACTGGTGTCGCTGCTTCCCCTCCTCCAGCTTGGGCATGGAGTTGGTGTGCCAAGTTCTGGTTTTGCAAGCTGAGAGCTGCGACCGAGTTCTCCAGCTCCTCCTGCTGTCCCGTTAACAAGGCGAGGGCTTTTGCCAAGGCGTCACTCTGTTCCTGTCGAGCTCCCACTGCCTCCTGACGAACCAAGGCGAGCTCCTCCAATAACTTCTTCGCCAGCTCTTCGTTCCGCATCTCTACTACGGTCTACTTTGGCTCTGATACCAAGTGTTAAGTCCCAACCCAGGGAAGTCAAAACAAGAATAACTTCCGAGAGTATTTCATAGGAACAGATAAAGAGGAAATGAGAGAGTAAAGAGAAAGGCTGCGCCGCCCTGTTCCAAATGTTTTCTGATGGTGCACACTCCCCTAGGTTTCCTTTTTTAGTTATATATACACCTCAGCGTGGGTCAGGAGTCCCCAGCTGAATACAAGTCCTTCCCTAATGGGTCTCTACTGTGGCCTCGGGCCCAAACATAATAAAACTGGCCTCAGGCCCAAAACATAAGAAACTAAATTAAACGTCAAACATACTAAGGCAAAAGCATTACAGCCTCACATCCTCGTTGCTTACTCGCCACTGCTTATTCCTTCTCGCCTTCTGGCACCTCACCTTCCGGCACGTAACAGTGGCGGTGAGGGTATGAGAGGGTTTAGGGTTTTGAGGAGGAGGTAGGTGGACGAAGATGCGATTGAGTCCCAGATTAGGAACCCTAGCAACCTGTTCTTCACTAGCGTCTCCCCTGCCGACATTTGGGATCTGATTCTTTTCTATTAATTTAGGGTTTTATATTATTTATTTTTTGGTTTAAGTTTTTTTTTTGGGAGCTACGAAGAGTTAAGAGTTTTTCAACTAAGAGAAATTGTCTCCACAATTTCGGATCTTGAACGAATGTTAAGACTTGATCTTATCATCTCATGTTTAAGAATTGACCCCGTAACTATCAGACTATGCGGTAGTTTGGTTTACTTTAGTATACAACCGGCATGATTATGTCTTGATGGATGCATTTGTTAGAATATAAAATTCCAGTAAGATGTTATATATTTGTTTGGGAAAAACTGTTTATTAGATGATCCAGATCAATAAATTGAGCAACTATTTTAACATAATTTAACAAATTTATATTTTTATAGTATGATCTTAATTAGAGCATTTTACACATATATGCTTATTTAGCATATTTTATAAATGTTTTTTATATTAATTTTTGATATAAAATATTTTGAAGTGAATTGAAATATTTTATCATTGAGTCTATTATCAAGATTGCTATTGTTTTATATTTTGGATTTTGATTTTTTTTATATCGTGAGAATTACAGGAAACAACTTTTGGTAAAAAGCCCTGATTGATAACAGTCAAACTCGACATTCAAAATCAAGTGTCACATTATTAGAAAGATTCCATGTTCCATAAATTCAAATTTCAAACATCAAATTCGCTAAAAAGGAAGATGTTTCAATGCATATATTGAATTGCAAACTTAATATTTAAATTTAAAAAAAAAAATAGATTCAAAATCCAAGTTTACATGTCTAATTGTTTCGACTTTCATGTGTGCATAACGACAGTTTCACCTTGATTTAAATAGTTTTATATCGAGTAAATTGATTTTTGTGTGGGTATATATTTCATATATCTGACACAAATGTTTAGTTTTTTAGTACGTTTAAAGTAATTGATCTTTTTCTCAGTACGTCGAGTCATGTGTCAAGAATGTATTTGGGAGTATATATATAAATATGGATCATGTCACAAAAATCGATTTGTAGAAGAACATTTCAGCGACAAATTTTTTAATTATATAATCCAAAAACAATATTTCCGTTTCATTAATCCTAGACAAAAAAGGCCTGAATTGTTTTAAAGCGCGAAAACAACTTCTATATTTTAAGGTAATTTGGTAGATTATAATTTGAACTTTGCAATTCAAAAATTTACCATTAACGTGGTTATAAGATTAGAACAACACCTCATTATTTTATTTTTTTGGTTTAAAACAACACCTCATTATTCAAGCAACAAATCTTGAACCAAAAAGGGTATATCCAATATATTTCCAGATTAGTAACAAAAATAATCAAGTTACTATATAAGCTGCCCATCACCGTACACATCAGAGATTCTGTTTGAACAAATTTCTCTTCAATTTCGGAAGTCAAATGCAGCAAATTTGCTGTCAGGATTTAGTTGCCTAATCAAAACAGCTTCACAATTTTGACTCTCCAACTTTCCATAATAATCAGAACCAACAATCTTCATTACCAGATCTTGTCCCCCCTCTATTATCTCCTGAAATTCCTGACAATGCCTATAAATAAGTTTCAATTGCTCCACCAGCTTTAATCCCAATTCCTACATAGTTTTGCACTGTTTCATCTTCAATTTCTCTGAAATAGCAGATTTTGAAGGGAAAAAAAATTGAAGTAAAACACAGTAATTGAGGAGGAAAAAATATGTGTACCAGGAGAAGAACCAGCCAAGAAAACCCTAGCGTGGAAACTTCAGACTCAAGCAACCTCCTCCTCCTACCGATTGCAGCAACCAAGCGTCCGAGGATTAACGAACCTGAGGCGGTCCAGAACGCGTCCAAGTACAAAGGGGTTGTCCTCCAACAGAACGGCCATTGGGGGGCCCAGATATACGCCAACCACCACCGGTTCTGGCTCGGGACCTTCAAGTCGGAGACGGAGGCCGCGATGGCCTACGACAGCGCTGCGATCAAACTACGGAGCAGCGACTCCCACCGGAACTTCCCGTGGACGGTGCACACCGTCCAGGAGCATAGGTTCCAGACCCAGTTCAGCACCGAGGCCATCCTGAGCATGATCAGGGACGGTTCCTACCAGCCCAAGTTTCAGGATTTTCTGATGTTACATAGCGAGAAAGGCAATGCGACGCCGTATACAAACCCGAACAGGGTCCACGTCGACGGGAAGTTCACTTTCGTGCAGCTTTTCGAGAAGGAATTGACCCCGAGCGACGTGGGGAAGCTGAACAGGCTCGTGGTCCCGAAGAAATTCGCGGTTAAGTACCTTCCTTTTGTGCCTGAGGACGGAGTTGGGGTCGGTGTCGAAGACACGGAGCTTGTTTTGTATGATTCCAAGTTGATGAAGTCATGGAGTTTTAGGTATAGTTATTGGAAGAGCAGCCAGAGCTATGTCTTTACGAGGGGTTGGAATAGGTTCGTTAAGGAGAAGAATTTGAAGGAAAGGGACGTTGTCATGTTCTATAGGTGCATGTCACACTTAGAACTCAAGTTGGGTATCGATATTCGATATGCAGATGATCGGTCGAGTGAGTGTCCGAATACGAAGAGTTATTCGGGTCAACAAGACGAAAATTTTGTTCGGTTGGAATTGGGACACAAGGTTAGAACTATTAATGACCATGATCATGTTAGGAAGGAGAAAAGGGTCCGACTGTTTGGAGTTTGGATTGAAGACGAGAATTTATCTCGAAATTGATGTTCCTTAGATTAATTTAATTTATTGTTATTATTGTGGGTCGGCCTTTGTCGGAGAGCCGTGCTGTTTTTCTGATGTCCGGAGGCAATAGTTCCGGACGATAGATCCTTTGTCAGTGTAGATTTTGTAATTTATTGTAATTTGACTGGTAGTCAAATAATGCAATGTTTAAGGAGTGGGAACAGTACATCCCAAACTTTTTTTATATATGGCGTTTTTTAAAGTGTGTGTTACATCAATCCACGAATTAACGGAATATCACTAGCCCAAATGAGAACCTCAACATGTCTTATGAAAAATTAGGAAGACTTCCTGAAAAAAGCTTCGTGTCCATTTTCTGCCAAAAGTGGAAATCCACTTGTGACTACGGGAACCGTCTCCAGTACTTGAAGTTCATTATAACTTGGTGAAATTTTGGATATTAAAAAAAAAATATTTCGAATAAATTATTTCATCATAATTGAATTAACTATTTCATCTAAAAGTTATCATGAAGCTCAGAAAAAAAATGCAATTAATGATTTATCGGTTCTTGAACTAAACAAATAGGAGAAGGTAGCGTCCATTTCAACTTGGAACTTCAAGTCATCGTATCATCCGTAGATAGATAAGCTGTCGTCCGGTATATATTGCCTTCCACAAACTACACCTGTGCTTTTCCCTTTACTATTTTTTTCTTGTTGTTCTTTCCGTTTGACATTAATGATTCTTATTATGAAAGTTCACGTTAAAATATTGAATAGAAAACCGTGACATCCAAAATATTCCACCCGATAGATCATGTTCTGTTCATTTAGTGAAAATATCAATTTTTTTTATGATTGAATATCAACATCTTATTTTCGGGCTTGAACTAGGTCTAAAATATAATTTCAATTTTAAACGATACGGAATAAAATGTAGATCGTATTAGTATTTTTATTTTTTAATATTAGCATATTTTAACTATCGCATTGACATATTTTGTATTTCAACATTATCATATAATATTAACATGTCTAAATTTATTCCCTTGGATTAGTTCATACCTTTATGTTAAAGAATTTCGAAATCAGCAGGAAGAGAATTTGTCTGCTAGGACAAGAAATTCTGTTTGCCCTAGCTCCTCCTGTCCAAATTCCGGCGAAGATATATGGATACCGATGAAGCCACCGTCGTCGGAGACGATGAGACGACAGTCCTAGACCTAACAAGCTTCTAGCTACGTACAAAGTCTCGAATCGGTCGACCTGCCACTGGTTCTGACCGAGCTGGACCTGACCGAGAACCACCTCTCGGAGATCGACCCGAGGATCGCGATTCTCTCCAACCTCAAGAAGCTCTCCCTCCGCTGGAACCTGATCAACAACCTCGTCGTCGCTCCCTTGTCTTCCTGGTCCCAATTGTCCGCTGTCCTGTTCCCTCTCGACCCTCTCTTGTGATATTTGGATTTGTACAAGCCAATTGTACGTGAATATTGTCATATTCAAAATATTAACATTTCAATATTAAAAAATGTGATCTAGTTTTTTTATTTCCTATGGTTTAAAATAATTATTCCATTGTTTTTTTCACTAAGAGCCCGACAGTCAATAGTCAAAACACGAAAATTTCTCTACAGTGCTTCATTGGAATTATGAGCCTTCTTAAATAGAGTTCTGCAAGTTCACGGTAAGTTTTTTAAGTTGTCGGCATTTTATATGCACGATTTTTTTTTTAGATTCCTACTCTTTTTGGTCATAATTACACCAATATTGACGTGGGCTTGTTTAGCAACATCGCGTAACTTTTTTTACCAAATCATTAATTTTATATGTTGACTACATTTTCTTACCTTGTATTATTAGAAATACCAACTTTGCACCCTCTATTCTAGAAACTAGAGGTGTAGAAATCACCCGAGTTTCGGTACTTCATAACAGGTTTAGTAAAGCTGGGCCGGGCGATGAGGACGATAGCCCAAGCAGTTTATATTGGGCTTAATTTGCTGAACAAGGTAACTTGAGCCGAAACAAGAGTCTAGAACTGCAATACAGCTAATTGTATTGAGGATAAAATTCAATTTAGTACATCATTCATTATTCAACTTCTTTAACCTGGTAAGACGTGGTTTTTTGACAAAGATTTTATAAAATGATAACATTTTTAATTACAAAATCATAACTTTTTTTCAACCACTACCCATGTGGATGTCTAACACGATCATTTTCATGTCTCCTATTTGCGCCCACAAGAGAGACCCATTTAATAAGTAACTGCACTACCATAAAATAGGCGGTGTCAAAAGTTTTTTAAGGAGTTTAACAAGGATTTACAACATTTCGTGATAACAGAGGGAAACGTTTTCAATCAACCAAGCCAATGGGCCACCATACAAAATTTTCCGAAGCTTCCTTTGTTTCCTTCTCCATAAATAGCTGCCCATTTTGTTGCAACAGACTCTCTAAACTAGTGGCGATATATACTAAGGCTGACTTGGACAAATAGAATAAAACACTCTCGATCTTATCCATTAGTACGTGCATTGTAAATTACATACCAGTACATAATAATAGGACATTTTGTGGAACATGGTCGGTGGCCTTTCATGAAAAGAAGAACATGGTCGGTGCAAAATGTGGCCCAAATTGTGAGCTCTTTGCTCATCATAATAGATGGCCCCAGCACCCACTCTAAGCCGTCCTAGAAATAAATGGAAGGTTGCTCACATGGAGGAATCATTGATGTGCATCCAGACAATTCTAATAAAGCAAGTAGTGACAGCTATCTAGTTTGTGGCAATAAAATATATATTGAGTGGATATGCATGAATCTTTTTCTTTTTATTGAAATGAATATTACGTATCAAAATTTATATTCAATTAAGAATTTGAAAATGAAATGTAGATAGTTCATATCAAGTTTAGCTGAAATTAATTTAAATATGATTTAATTTAGGATTAAGGTTTGTTACCAGATTAATTGTCCTTGTGTAATGGAAAAAACGTGCTAATTATTCCTAAAGTAACTAATGGTTGATGTGAAGAATAATTATTCCAAAGACCAGAATTTAAAGTGTTAATTATTCCAAGAATAATTATGTCATATATTGATGTGATATATTCAAAAGTAATTATTCCATAACCGATTGAATTATGTTTCACGGCATAACTATTTTTCTTCAAGTGTGGAACAATCATTCAGTGATCTGAGGTGGGCTTAATTATAGAAGTATATGAAGCTATTATCATTTTTTTTCTAGTAATGTTAAGTTAGTAACAATTATATACCATGAGAGCAACCAACTGTAAAAATCCAATGTTGACCCATCTAATACAAAACTCCCTGAAAATGCACAAGATGGACAATTTTATTTTTATTTGATATCATCAAATATCTACAATCTTATTAAGGTAGATAATTTAAATTCGATTCAAGTAAAAAGAAAATATGGTGATGACAATCTTTTTACAATGAGAACAGGTATTTAAGAGTATCGTTTGAACTCTAAAGTTTTAATAAAACTAAATTAACTCTAAGGTCTAAATCTGTTGATATGTGGACAAATTTATTTTTATTGTGGCGACTAGAGGCCGTCTATAAATATGCGCATTTTGGTGCCACCTAAACCCTATCTCCATTCTTACATTATTTAATTTCCCCTCCTTCTCCTTCTTCCCCAATCTTTCTCCTCCAATTAGATAACAACAATTAAATGGCTGGAATAGCTTTTGGTCGCTTTGATGACTCCTTTAGCTTGGGATCTCTAAAAGCCTATCTCGCTGAATTTATCTCCACACTGCTCTTCGTTTTTGCCGGTGTTGGCTCAGCCATTGCTTACAGTTATTTTTCTATCTTAATCTCACTATAATGTTTACTTACCACACAATGTCACGTAATATTCACGTAATTAATTAACCTAGATTCGAATTGAACATGTCGAACGAATAAAAATAAAACATAAACGATCCACAATGTTGATATTCATAAGAATAATGTAACGATACTTACCAAACAAAAAGAATAGTGTAACGATTTTTTCCGGCTACTAATTATTTTTCTTTGGGTGGATCGCAGATAAATTGACGTCTGATGCGGCACTTGATCCGGCCGGGCTAGTGGCTGTGGCTGTGTGCCATGGATTCGCTCTTTTCGTGGCGGTCGCGGTGGGGGCCAACATCTCCGGCGGCCATGTCAACCCGGCGGTGACATTTGGACTGGCTCTTGGTGGCCAGATCACAGTCCTCACCGGCATCTTCTACTGGATCGCCCAACTGGTTGGCTCTATCGTCGCTTGCTACCTCCTCAAAGTAGTCACCGGTGGCTTGGTAAGATCCATGTCCATATGATTAATCCATGTTTTTTGTGTTATAAGTGAAGGAAAAGTTACTAGAACACTTGATATATCCATAATTTCAACGAAAAAGGTTTTATTCTTATATCCCATAAGAGTACTCTGGACAAGTCATGTTTGTCTTGACAGTTTAATGTGTATGGGGACAAAAAATATTAAACCTTTGCATATTATAATTCAAGTTATTTATATTTTTAATTCAAATTCAACAACTTGTGAATAGATGTACAAAATTTGACCTCAACGATATGTCATGAGATTACGTATTAATAACGTTACCATGATTTGGGTCCTTTACATAGGCAATTCCCGTCCATGGCGTGGCGGCAGGAGTAGGAGCCATCCAAGGAGTGGTAATGGAAATCGTGATCACCTTCGCCTTGGTTTACACAGTCTACGCCACCGCAGCTGACCCCAAAAAGGGATCCTTAGGCACCATTGCCCCTATCGCCATTGGTCTCATAGTTGGGGCCAACATCCTGGCGGCAGGCCCATTCTCGGGCGGGTCCATGAACCCCGCTCGATCTTTTGGGCCTGCTGTTGTCAGCGGTGACTTCCACGACAACTGGATCTATTGGGTCGGGCCACTCGTTGGAGGTGGGCTCGCTGGGCTAGTCTATGCCAACCTTTACATGCACCGTGACCATGCACCGTTGTCTAGTGACTATTGATTCCCTTGGGGGTTTGTTTATTACATGTTCAGTTGTGTTGCTTAAGACAAAGATGGATGTTGTGCAATAAAAGAAAGGAGAAGCAGTTTGATTGTTTTCCTTTCTTTTCTTGATTTATTTGTTCCTCTATCATATCTTTGTTGTAATTTATGGCCTTGTTTGTGAGAAGGTTTTTGTTTGGGAATCAGAATGAGTGAATTTGATGGTAAAATTGTATGTATATTTTGAATTTATGATTTTTTTTTTCAGTTGAATGTAATTTAGTATTTGTGATGATGAGTGATCGCCATTTTTCCCAAGCGCGCAAAAATTAATATGGGTGAGACAATTTATTTGTTTTTGGTGAATTTTTAAGTTTAGTCTATTGAACATAAATTTTTTGGATTTTATATAATTTTAGATTTTATTCTTCTCCGAAACAAGATTTTTTTGTGAAATTTGAATTTTCAATTTTTTAAAAATGAGATAGAATCTGTTGCTATCCTACCTATCAATGGTAATTTCCATCAACTTTCAAAGTTGTGCATCGGTAGTTTTTTGGTTGATCTAAAAGTTAGGATTTGATATTGCATGACCTGGACTTTTACCGAGCTCTATGAAAATTGTGCCCCACATTAATTTTTCATGAACTTAAACGTGTCCTTGTAATTATTATTTTTGCTCTAATTTGCAAAAATTATTTATCCTGTAGAATGGAGAACGGTCTATTGGCTATTTGACTTGATGACAAAAAGGTAAGGAAGTTTCTCGTTCTCACGAGACGTCACACAACAACGAAGTTTGTTTGTCGATTAAGCAAGATGAATTTAGAGTATTCATTCCAAAAACATCACATCAGTTCATAAAATTAAAATTAATTAACCGAACTTGATTTATTAATCTAATTAGTTTACACCCTCTTTAGTAGATCTTTCCCTCTGCTAGTTTTGTTCAATATCTTGTTACCCACTGTAACCCGGCTACAATCAATGAATAAAATCATTGATCAAAATTTGTAATAGAACAACAAATTGACCAAATCAAATTCAAACAATAACAACACTTCAAAATCAATGTAAGCAATAACAAATATTTCGCTCTGACCGAACTGGATATATGAAATACTAATGTGAAAATTTCAAATAAACTAAACTAAATTATCACCTCCACCAAGCACGTTCCACACGCCTCGGATCTGCACAATTGAGACTAAAAAAGAGCAGAAATATACTACAAACATGTAAGCATTGCATCAAGTATAATCATGCTAAGTAATAATTATTACAAAAATCGCAAAGCTCAATAATACCGACCAAAATTACGCCCCTCAGTTTCTGTCCTTCGCTCGCCCTTGGACTGTTGGACAATGTACATCCGGGAGCAACACCGACTAAAAAATTCAGAAACCAAAAAAGAAAGATGAGCCGTTAATAACAAGTTAAAAAAAATGACATAATCATGTTTTTGAAGACCCGAATCAAAGCAACAAATGGTAGCTCGACAATCGATTGATAGTGAAAAAAATCTGGAATGCACGTTGTGACTTGTGAGGAAAAACACTGGGCCGGGCTTGAATTTTTTCAGTATTGCTTTATAATGGGCTGGACCCATACATCAAACGTGGGCCGAGTAGAGTGAAAAAAAAGAAAATAATCGCTAGAAGGAGGGCTTGAACCTCCGACCTTGTGGTTAACAGCCACACGCTCTAGCCAACTGAGCTATTCCAGCTTGTTGTTGTCTACAAAGGCTAATTTCTTATGAACTATTGTAAAGCTTTGGCATTGTTAAACATCCAATTTAGTGCTTATAGTTCGATTATGTGCACGCCACCACTTCAAGCACCAGTGTGTTGTGCAATTCACACTTGACGGATATTATATGTACATTTTCTCATCTTTTATGTTACTGCAATGTATTATTTTGCGATTCAAATCAGTTTTCCTGAAAACTTAAAATACTACATATTATCACCTTTTATATTGCAAACAACGAATATTTTGTTTTCATTTTTTTTTGTCTTTTCTTACCAATGTACATGTTTGTCATGTTTGTTATACTATAAATATACATACATAATCAGTATAAATAATAGATGATTATTACCTTCGTTGCAGTTCGTTCGGCTCGAATCGGAAAAACTTTATCGTCATTTGTGATCTCACTAAACTACATACAAATAATTTGATTTATACAAGGGCAAATTATCCTCAAGTCCCCAGCTTTTGCTTAAATTACTATTTTTGTCTCTCCTATTTCTAAAATAAAACTTTAGTCCTCATAGTTACCTTTTATTGTACTATAAAATCCTTGGCTGATGTCATCATTTGTTTTATTTATTTTATTTGGCTGGAGAAGAAGGATGAGTTGTCGGAGAAATTGGAAAATCGGGAAGAAGGATGGGTTGTCAGAGAAATCAGGAAATCGGAAAATCAGGAAGAAGGATTGGTTGTCGGGAAATCGAGAAATCAGGATTTTTTTGCCGGAGAAGAAGGATGGGTTATCAGAGAAGAACGATTGATGGTCGGAGAATAAGACCAAGTAATTTCTTTTATTTTTAAGAGTACAAAAGTAATTTCGGTAGTTAAAGAAATAATAAAATAAATAATAATATCAGCAAGAGACTTTAGAGTACAATGAAAGCAAACCAGAGAGACTAAAATATTGATTTTGAAACAGTAAGAACTAAAATAGTAATTTAAGCAAAATCTAAAGACCTAAGGACAACTTCCCCTTTATACAAATATACAAACAAGAGGTCGGTGGCTGACCAGTTGAGCTGCCGGTCGCCGGTCGTCCACCGACCGTCCCCTTCGCTACCCCATTATTTTATTATTAAAAAAGGTATATTTCCATTTACACATAAAAATTAATAATAATAATCACAATATTTAGCAAATATCAAGAAAAAAAAAGTTAATACTTCTTCTTCCTCCTCCACCACCGGAAGCCCCGCGGATTCGAATTCCCTCCCTTTTTTCCGTTAACTCGGTGAAAAGA
>SOPF01019713.1:0-12180 GCA_012979155.1 Hypericum perforatum
GGGTAATGATGCTATCGTATGACGTGAATTAATTCCCATTTACAAAAGGTTATGTTTATTTTAACTAAAAGATTCTCAGGTTCAAAACTTGTATATGGAGAAGATAATATTATCCGTAGATACTGTAGTAGATTCTGAAACACACAATAACCCCTATCGGTTCTATTATATTTTTTTTTTGTTAAAAGGGAGGGACTAAGCCCTTATATATTAAGAAACATGGCCAAGAACAACCTACTCAGTGCAAGGTCCCCTCTCGGCCTCCTGTGAGGTTGCGACCGCCGGCCTCGTCAAACCCCTACCACAGGAAATCCAGTGGGAAAAATCTGTAGAAGGGGAAGAGTACCTCGGGGAGAGGTTAGCTCCCCTATCGGTTCTATTATATTAAGACATCAATAGTGTAACTTATAAGAAAGACATTAACAGTGTTAGAGCGAGGACTTTCAACAATGGCAACGCTAAATAGACTAAAGAAGATAATCAATCAATAACTTTCATAAAGTAACCTTGAAATCAAACAACATAAACTCTTCTCTTTAATAAAAGAGGAAATTAGGCCAAGGTCTCTGTAATTTGGGGATTCAACTGGTTTCGTCCCTGTAGTTTAAAAACTATTCTTTCAGTCCATTAAAACGTAAAAACATAGACGTTTAGTCCCTCGTTCGGACGCCGGAAATTTTTCCGGCAAAAATATGATATGGTATGACCTTTTTACCCTTCTTCCCAAAATTTACTAAAAAAAGTCAACATTTACTAAAAACACCTTACTTTCTTCTTCCTCCCACCTTTGCTCTTCTCCTTCTCATCTACGGTCAAAACTAAACTTATAAAATTAAAATCATCACTTCAACACATGCAAAACCGAACCCCTGCTCTTGAATTTCCTCCTTATGTAAACCAATCCTATTCGGGCAACATCAGCAGGGACGAATCTTCTCAATTATGAGAATTAGGGTTTACTCCAATTTTCAGTTTGGATTTCTATGAGACTAATTGTTGAATATAAGAATTATGGTTCATCTGATTGCTTCTGAAGTTAGATTGGAAAGTCGGAGAGAAGCCCGACCGGGGTTGAAAAGTCGAGAGTAGCTCCGGGGTTTCTGTATGTGGCCGGCATTGGAGTTTGGATAGCCGTGGGAGGCTGCTGAGGGTGAAAGCCCGACCACGGGCTGTGCTCGACCCCAAGGTAGAGGAGTAAGGGTGGTTGCAAAGGGTTGGGGGAGAATCGATAGTGATCGAGGCAAATTAGGGTTTGGAAAACCCGCTGCTGGCTGTGGCTAGAAGCCTGGATTGCTCGATGGGAAGGGAATCGGGAGTGGCTCGAGGACTGAAGGGTGACGGCACGGCCCACGGTGGTCTTCAGCGGTGGTGGGTGGACTTGATGTTTTTTTTTAAATCTCTCCTGAGTTTCAATTCCAATTGAAGGTTCTGATTTGATCCAATTCTAATCGAGGGTATAATCGTCCTTTCAGGTGAGGTTTTTGCCAAAAAAATTTCTGACGTCGGAACGAGGGATTAAACGTCTATGTTTTTACGTTTTAATGGACTAAAAGAGTAGTTTTTAAACTACAGGGACGAAACCAGTTAAATCTCCAAACTACAGGGACCTTAGCCTAATTTCCCGTTAATAAAATAAAGGACAAATTACCTCTTAGTCCGAGATTCAATTTTCCTCTGCGTAGGGTTCCTGTATTTTAAAAATTGATATCTTCGTCTTTCCAAATCGGTTAGAATATCCTCCTGGATCCCTCAGACCAGAATCAGATTTTTCTGTGGTGAATTTTTACATGAAAAAACCAAAATATCCTTAAAAAATAATTAAAAATATATTTATGTTTTTCTTCTTCCTCTTCTTTCTCCATGCTCCTGTCCTCGTTGTTACCGCCACCAACATGGCCAGTGTCAATTCGACTTCTATGTTACCCCCTCACCTACCCCTTGATATGATCTTAACATGCTTGCACTTTTTGCCAGCCTCATCCTCGACCCTGATCTCCTCACCTCGCTCCAAGCCAAGGTCACTGATGTTGCCTTCTTCCTCCTCGCCACCATCGGGACCAGAGGCTCGTTCTTTGTCACTACTGTAAACCTAACCCTAACCTCACTGACTCCAATTTCTCCATCCCCTCCCTCTCCCACCTCTCCCTACCTAACTACCCCCTCCCTCCGTTGCTCCTTTGCGTCGCCTTCGAGAAGTTTGTCGCCAACCGCCATGGCCTCTCCATTGCCCCGCCCTCTCCTTCTTCCATTGGGTTGTCGCCTACTTCTCAGAGCTCGAGCTCTATAATGAGATGGTCGATAATCGCTAAAAAAGTGAGGCAATTCGACGTTGCTTGGTGTGTCGTTGATCTAATGAGGTTGAGGGGTGTTGAGGTCACCATTCAGACATTTTTTCAAGAGGTACATTCAGGCTAGGATGATAGCAAAGGTGATCATCCATTAGTTCAACTAGAACTTCATATATATTAACAATGGCGAATCACACCTACTCGAAGAAGAATGGAGCTAAACGAAGAAGAAATGTGGAAGTTGCCATTTTGGGAATTGAAAATAACCGTCAGAATCTTCCTAGAAGTTAGGAATCATTATTGCAGTTATTATTAACAACTAATTACAATCTCAGTTCCTGTATATACGCGTGTCAATACTCAGCTAGCTCTTGTTACTGTTCACGCGTGTGTCAAATTACAAAATGGTTCAATGGTTCTTGGACGTATTCTGATCAGTCCCTGAGAATACTTCAATTGGATTCGTGGCCTTCATCTACTTCATCATTAAGGTCCCCAGCATCCCACAAGGCTTCTGCAGGTTCTTCATGCATCAATTTGATGTTCTGATCAGTTGATACGCCCCCATAAGTGGGACTATGGATATCCAATAGACCCAACTTACTAACGAGAAATAGAAATCGGGAGGAAGAGAGCCCTTTAGTGAACAAATCAGCAAGTTGATATTGAGTCTTCATGTGGAACAGCTTGATCAGGCCGCGTTGTACCTTTTCTCGCACCAGATGACAATCTATTTCAATGTGTTTGGTACGCTCGTGAAACACAGGATTCTCAGCTATATAAATGGCTGATTTGCAGTCGCAATACATGAGTGCAGGTTGATCATTCTGTACCCCCAGATCCTTGAGAATATAAGATATCCATTGTACTTCACGAGCAGTATAAGACATAGCACGATATTCTGCTTCTGATGAAGAGCAAGAAACTGTATCTTGCTTCTTGGCGCGCCATGAAACAAGTGAATTCCCAAGATAGACACAATATCCCGTGATGGAACGTCGAGAGTCTTCGCAATTAGCCCAACTGCTGTCAGTATATGCCTTGATCTGTCCATCGCCATGTCGTGTGTAGTACAACCCAAGCCCAGGTGCATTCTTGAGATATTTAAGAACATGATACGCAACTTGGAGATGCTTGTCACGAGGTTTGTTCAGAAATTGGCTGAGTTGTTGTACTACAAAACTGATATCAGGGCGAGTCGCAGTGAGATACAATAATTTACCAACAAGTCGTCTGTAGTGAACTGAGTCCTCGACCACTTCCTTCCCATCAACTGTAACTTTCACAATTGCCTTCCCATTGGCATCATAAGCAAGTTCATCAAGAAGTGTACCTGAGTCAGATCGTAATTCAGAAAGCTTAACATTTGCATCAATAGGAGATCTTCGTGGCTTACAACCTAGATAACCAGCATCTTTTAGAATATCAAGAGCATATTTCTTCTGTGAGATCTGCATACTGTTCGTAGTTCTTGCTATCTCCAATCCGAGGAAGAATTTAAGATCACCAAGATGCTTTAACTTCAATGCCTTCTCCAGATGTGAGATAGTTTCTTGTATTGCCACAATAGATTCTCCTGCGATGATAATATCATCAACATAGACCAACAAAACTGTGAAAGCATCAGAAACGTCTCTAATAAATAAAGAATGATCATGAGCAGATTGATGAAAACCAGACTGCAGGAGAATGGATGTAAGTTTGGCAAACCATTGCCTGCTCGCCTGTTTCAAACCATAGAGGGACTTGCGGAGTCTGCAGACCTTGCCTTTGTCTGCTGGAGCAACGTGCAAACCAAGAGGAAGAGTCATGTAGACTTCCTCTGTAAGATCACCATGTAAAAAGGCATTGTTGACATCAAGTTGGTGTAAATGCCACCCCCGCTGAACTGCAAGCGCGAGAAGAACACGAATGGTTGTCAACTTGGCAACAGGACTGAAGGTCTCCAGATAATCGATGCCAAGAGACTGATTATAGCCTTTAACCACTAAACGAGCCTTATAACATTCAATACTCCCATCAGCCTTATGTTTGATCTTGTACACCCACTTGCAGCCAATAGGACGCTTGCCAGAAGGGAGAGAAACCAAATCCCAAGTGCCATTAGTGGCAAGAGCTTGCAGTTCTAGTGTCATTGCATCAACCCAACAATCATGTCGCACAGCCTGTTCATAGGTCTCAGGTTCTTGGACACAAGCAATAGAAGAACTAAAAACACGAAAATGTGGTTTAAGGTGGTCTAAAGTGAAGTAAGATTGTAATGGATAAGAACTAGACACAACAGACTGGAAGGAGGACTGACCTGCAGAGGATGCGCGTGGATCAGTAGTGCTGTGGAGAGCATGGTGGTAATCAGTGAGGTAATAGGGTAAAGTTTTAGTACGAGTGGAACGTCTAGGTGCAGGAGAGGGATGTGGAGGTGATGAGATAGGAGTGGGAGTAGGACGAGGCTCAGGGGAAGAGGTTGAAGATAGAGAATCATCAGCTGCAGGAACGTGAACAGAGGAAGGAGCAGAGGTAGGTGTAGAGGCAGGGGAAGGTGCATCTGCACAAATAGGATCACTAATAGTAGAATGGAGTTGTGAAACATCAAATGAGACCAACTGATGATGTGAAGCTGGACTGGAACCATGGAATGGAAACATGTCTTCATAGAAGATGACATCTCGAGAAATAACAATCTGATGAGAATGTAAATCATACAACTTGTAACCTTTGATGCCAGCTGGAAAACCCAAAAACACATACTGTTGTGCACGAGGAGCCAATTTGTGTCGATGAACAGGTGAGGTAGCAGCATAACAAAGGCAGCCAAACACGCGGATGTGTTGGTATATAGGAGGAGATTGATGTAATATGGTATAGGGACACTGATTGTGGATGGTGGTAGAAGGTAAGCGGTTGATCAAGTAGGTGGCATGTAGAACAGCATCGCTCCAAAAACTAAGTGGTAAATGAGCTTGCATGAGTAAAGCACGGGTCAATATTAAGTAGGTCCTGATGTTTGCGTTCAACACGAGCATTTTGTTGAGGAGTATATGCACAGCTTTGTTCATGAAGAATACCTTTATTTGCAAAAAATTCAGTCATCTGGAATTCCTTCCCTTGATCAGTTCTGAGTCGTTTAACTTTGACATTGAATTGAGTCTCAACCATAGCAACAAAATGTTCTATATTTGCTCTTGTAGAAGCTTTGTCTTTCATCAAGTATATCCAAACAAAACGCGAATGATCATCCACAATAGTAAGAAAGTAGCTAAATCCATCGTGAGAGGGCTGATGATACTTGCCCCAAATATCCATATGAACAAGCTCAAAAATACGTGTAGCATGAGAATCACTAATGGGAAAAGACAATCTTTTATGTCTTGCATAATGGCACACCTCACAATGTGATTGATGCTGAAACACAATAGCAGGATCCAGCTGACTTACTTGCTGCAAACGACCATCAGGAACATGCCCCAATCTGTAGTGCCAAAGGTTGAAGGTTGTGTTTGTGGTTGATCTGGTTTTGGTGTTGATAGTAGCTATAGTGGAAGGGATGGAGGAAGGAAGAGGTGTTGGTGTTAGGATGTAGAGGCCCTGATCTTCCACAGCACTACCAATCACCTTCGCTGTAATAAGGTCCTGAATCACACACAAATTTTTAGTGAAGTTCATCTGGAATGGGAAGTTGGACACGAGTTTCGACACGGATAACAGATTGAAAGTAAAACTAGGGACCAAGAGAACATTAAAGAGAATCAAATCATGTGACAACTGGACTGTTCCTATACGAGTGGCAATGGTTTTGTGGTTATTAGGCAAGGAAATGACAATGTTATGAATTGGATGGCTTTCAATAAAAAATCTATCTGAACAAGTGATGTGGTCAGACGCACCAGAATCTAAAATCCAAGTTGAAGTGGAACTAACACTTGACAAGACTCTACAAGAGGGAGAGATGATTGAACCTGTGTATGATGAACAACTAGAATCAAGAACCTGAGGTGAACCTGTCGCAGGAGATGGATCTGCAGCAGGAGATTGTGGTGGCCTAGATGAACAACTAAGAACTGAACTCTTAGGCGTGTTAACAGACTGTTGGATCAACGCAATGAGGTTGTTAAATTGGTCAGAGCTCAGTCCCAACTACTCAAATCCTTGTCTAACATCCTGCACCTTGTCAACTCTGGGACTGTCTGAGTTTGTGTACTGTGACATGCCTGCAAAAGAAGGCTGAGAGCCACCATTTTGTCCTCTCGTGAACTTGAAATTTGGTGGAAAGCCATGTTTTCTGTAGCACTTCTCCACTGTATGACCCTCCTTGCCACAAAAGGTGCAGGTTGGTCGTTTATCATTCCAATTACGTCTGAAATTTCCAGGTCTCGTACCACCTGCAGAAGCTGCTACAGTGCTGATCTCCTTCCCCTTTGCAGAGTTAACAATCAAATTGGGACTGTGATTGGCTAACAACTGCTGTTCATGTTGAAGTGCGAGGTACAATACACGACTCATGCTTGGCAAGGGATCCATCAACATGATCTGAGATCTGACCGTATCAAAATTCTCATTCAAGCCAATTAGAAATTTAATCAGTTGATCACGCTGCAATGCCTTCCTTGCAGCCTTAACAGAATCACAAATTGACGATCCTTTCTCCTTATCAACACATCTGCAGAGTTCTATGGGCGTGTACTGCACAAACTGATCCCACAGGGTTCTAAAAGCAGTAAAGTAGTCATTAACCATCAACGCACCCTGTTTCAAAGTACAGAGTTGCATTTGTAACCTAGCAACTTGAATCGTGTCCCCAGAACCAAATCGTTCCTTCAAATCCATCCAGACTTCATGTGCGGTCTCCAATCCACTTACACTCTGTGCTATGGAAGGCTCAAGAGACGCCACAATCCACGAGATTAACATGCTATTACATCCTTCCCACTCTAAGTAATCTACATCATCTACTTCAGGATAGACTACTGATCCATTAACAAGATTCCATTTTCTCTTAGAACGCAAAGCTCGCTCCATAGCTCTACTCCAACTATGGTAGTTCGCATTATTCAACAATGGAGTGACAAGCACGGAAGTTGGATTCTCACTTGGATGAAGATAATAAGGTGAAGTTTCTCGATTATTACCAGAGAAATGATGATCTTGAGTTGACTGAGTTGATTGTACTCGATCTCCGCTCCGCGGTTGAGAAGATGCCATGAGAACTTCTTTAAAGCTCATTGACTTCACAAATCCAGGATCACAGCTTAGACGAACCTTGTCTTGAGCTCTGATACCATATTAACAATGGCGAATCACACCTACTCGAAGAAGAACGGAGCTAAACGAAGAAGAAATGTGGAAGTTGCCATTTTGGGAATTGAAAATAACCGTCAGAATCTTCCTAGAAGTTAGGAATCATTATTGCAGTTATTATTAACAACTAATTACAATCTCAGTTCCTGTATATACGCGTGTCAAAACTCAGCTAGCTCTCGTTACTGTTCACGCGTGTATCAAATTACAAAATGGTTCAATGGTTCTTGGACGTATTCTGATCAGTCCCTGAGAATACTTCAATTGGATTCGTGGCCTTCATCTGCTTCATCATTAAGGTCCCCAGCATCCCACAAGGCTTCTGCAGGTTCTTCATGCATCAATTTGATGTTCTGATCAGTTGATAATATATTCTAATAAAACATCACTCGAACTACCCTTGTATGCAAAATATGAATAAACATTAACAAGGAACGGTACTGAATTGATTTCGGAATAGAAATTTAGAAGCGAATGGATATATACAACAATGTATTCCAAAAAAAACCCTACTTGACGATGAATAATAGCTGTCCAAGCTACGACGGAGATTGTTTGGCTGACCAGTAGTGAGATGAAGGGACATGAGGAAGAAGAGAGATGAAGATGACGGTGAGTGGGAGGAGGAAGAAGAAATAAAACTGTATTTTTAGAAGAGGATATTTAATTGGTATTTTGATGTAGAAGTTTACCAGAAAAAAAATGTGATTTCGGTCCCTGGGACACCGAAGGACATTTTAGCCAAACTTGAAAGATGAAAATATCAATTTAGTTGGATCGGTCTGTTCAGATCTAACTCACTGTTAAAAAAATTTATTAACAACATTCGTTAGATTGAAAATGATTAAAATAATATTTTTTATGGCATTTTGAATAGTTAGTTGGCCAATCCAAGCTCTGTAAAAGCGGTAACATTAAGCATCTTTCTGCCTGACATTGAACATGGTGGATCTACAAGCCATCATATAACCTTTTTAAAGTACGTCACATGGATTCCCTCTCCATACAGATAATTCATGTGAGAACGAACATATCAGACCGACTTGCTCATCTTATATTATATTGTCTCATCTTTACGTATCTAATTATTGAATACGACTTTCACTTTTAATATTTTCAATAAAACTTAGTTGAGAAAAAAATAACAATGCGACGTTTACTTGGTAAAATTCCAATAATTGAGAATACCAAGTCATATATGTTGGACAATTTCAAAAAAAATATACGGTGGTTTAAAACTTATTTCATCTCGTTAATAATATTGATGATACATTTTGAAACTTATTACTGCCCGTGGAAATGTTTGTAGGGATCTGAAATCCACCATTCTTAGGAAAAAAATATGTTTGTAGAAAATTTTAAAACAAATTTAATCTTACTAATTATATCAAGTCTGGAAAACTGCTAGAGTGCCTACTAATTGTGCTTTTGTTGCGCACTTCTTATTTGTTTAATTTTGTGGAGCGGCGGTAGGAGGGGTTTTGGCATTCGGCGGGGGTGGAACAATTATTACTGCGAAGCAAGGACTACGCCGTCGGACACAAATCTGATTAACTAATTGATTTTATGGATAATGTAGGGCTGTAGGAATAGGAAGAATATTCCACCCATCACGATTAAAGCAATGTCCTTTAAAAGTTTGACATAAATCATTTCCTTTGAAACATCCAAACTATCTTAAGAATATGTACTATATAGTAAAAGGATAAAAAGAGTAGTTTGAAGTTTAGCACAATATAAAGTATAAATTTCATATCCGTCATGTATTTATGATAATGGTTAGAGAAACATTTCTTCCTTTTAAGTATACATATATGTAAGAATTAGGTAGATTTAAGTGATTAATATTAGAACCATAATGACTGTTTTGATACTTTCTGCTCTTTACGAGAGTAGATCGTAATTGTGCGGCTTGACCCTAACTGTTTAGGAAAAACCTAGGGTTATTAGACTTTCCCTACACCCAAAAGACACTATTCACGAAAACACTATTCACGAAAACACTATTCACGAAATCACTATTCACGAAATTTTACCCCTCTTGCGAAGGAGAAGAAACCAGTCAGACGGAAAAAGATCAAGAAGGAGGAACGATCGCGTCAGTTATTAGGGGTAGGATTATTTTCCTCTTGTGTTCCTTTACTCGAGATTATGTACGTCCTAAAGGGGCTTACGAATATTCCTTTCCAAAGGTGAGGAGGACGATCTGATTAACTTGGGACACTCGGAGGATCAAGGAAAGGATCCCGAATCCGTAGGGTAAGCCTTGTCCTATAGTTATATAAATTAGATTACGAAACCATATATAGAGATTAATCTGTTTTGTTTAGGCTTTCGAGATCGAAAGGAGGAGAGCAGGTTTAGGTCGTAGAAGTCATCGCTAACAACCATAGAAGGTAAGTGAATTCTGTCTTTGTTTCATATATGTATTTCCGTCTGTATTCTGTCCATATTTGTTCTGTATTCGTCCGTATTCTGTCCGTATTCGTCTGTATTCTATCCGTATTTCCGTACATATTTTTGTACGTATTTCCGTACGTATTTTTGTATGTATTTTCGTACGTATTTTGTCAGTATACCAGATTGTGAAATTGGGAGATGTGTTATGGATTTCGAAAATACTGATTTGTATTGTTGATATTGGATTCGTATTTATAATTTTGGATTCATGAGTGTGCTTTTGGGATTCGTGATTGTGATTGTGGATTCGTGGTTGTGATTGTGATTGTGGATTCGTGACTGTAGTTATGAATTCAGATTTGTGATTGATAAGAATGATAACATGCGGGATTGTCCCATACCTAGTGGACCGTAGTTCGTGCATACTGCTTAAGGGGCTACCGGGTAACCCAAGGTATGTGCGATCAAATGGACGGAAAGGTATGTGGACTATCTGGGCTTGTGGAAGGTAGTACTTCTGCCTAATGGGCCCTTAGGGGAAAGGAAGAGTACTTACCAGTGGACCACAAGAATCCCGACATGAGTGAAAGGACTCCGGAGCTCCGTATGTGTGTGATCGTATGTGTGTGATCGTATGTATTTGGCATTGTGATCGTTGCTGTGGTTATTGTTATGAACATTGTTTCAGTATGCACATGTGGTTGTGATATGTTGTGGAATTCCTTACTGAGTTTAAGACTCATCACGGTTGTTTTCTTACGTGTACAGATACTGGATTGTCAGGACGAGAGTAAAAGAGAGCTGCATGCATTCATGTGGACCATTTAAATCTGTTTTGGAACATTGATTTTAGATTGTTTGTTTTTCGAATTTCGGACAACTTGTATTTTGGATTTCCATCGTTTTGCAATAAAAGGTTTTGTCACGTTCTTTTTGGGTCGTGACATTTTATGGTATCAGAGCATTTTCATAAGAAAAAGAGAATTTGAAATTATTCACAGTTGCATTGCATGCATTTGAGCGATCTGGGGAGTATTGGGGGTTAGAGAGTTTGTCGTGGGAAGTTGCGGTGGAAAGTTAGGTGCATATTCTCGCGTAATTTTGCTTCAAAACTGCCAGAATTTTAAACTGTCATAACTTTTGACTTGTTGATCTGATTTTCTATTATAATATGTTTTCGGAAAGGGAAAAATAAGATCTACACATGTTCCAGCTTTCTGGAACGATTGAGTTTGGGGGTTAAATTCTTTTTTATTTGAAAGTTACGGCAATTTAAAGTTTTCTGCCAAATATTTTTCGTACTTTTAACGTGAATGCATATTTCCTTCCGAATCTCTCGGGCATGTAAGGTGTGGTTGTGATTTAGGTATTGATAGTGTGACCCTAGTAGGTAGTGTGATCAATTTTATCAGTGGTATGAATGGAAATATTGTTGTGGTTATGACATGATGTATTTATTAGATATGAATGGTGTGATGTTGCGATTATGTTAGAAATTTGTGTGCTGAGTAGATGTCGATTTAATATCTGGTTCTTCTTGTTATGCTCGTTTGTGAGTGGTGTGACCAAATAGGTAGTGTTGTTTGACCTTCCAGGTATAGAAACTATGGCACCACAGACCAGAAGCGCTACATCCAAGGGGCAGGGCTCCAAACAAGCTGGAAATCCATTGCCGCCCCTTGCTGCTAGGGCCGCACAGGAACCACTACCTACGGGTGCCCAGGAGGTGGTCCCTGATGTGCAGGTTGAATCGGATGCGCATTCAGCTACGAATGAGCAACTAGTCAATGCTGCGAATCCAGTGAACGTGATGCCACCTCCCCCAGGGCAAAGCACTGATGGTACTTTGCTGCAAATACTGAGCCTCCTTGTTCAGCAGCAGCAACAACAAGCAGCCAGTGTGCCTCAACCAGTGGTTATACAACAGCCTCAGTCAGCTGCTGTTAGGTACCATGAATTCCAACGGGTCAAGCCACCTAGCTTTGATGGTACCGAGGAGCCCATACAGGTAGAGGATTGGGTGATGGAGGTAGAGAAGGTATTCCAGATTGCCCAGACCCTACCAACTGAGAAGGTGGTATTTGCTGCTTACCTGCTGACTGGTGATGCCCTACGGTGGTGGGAAACTCAGAAACGTGTACGCAATAGTTTACCAGCTGGGAGTAATAGTGCTTACAATTGGGAAGCCTTCCTGAAG
>SOPF01019757.1:0-10785 GCA_012979155.1 Hypericum perforatum
AAGGTGAGACATGTAGAATAGACGAGAGGTAGAATTTTGTATATAAGCTCCTCGGATCGGGTGGTTTAGCCACTGCCCATGCTCATATCCTCACCTTTACCTTTAGCCCCATTACAACCCAATAAAAGGCCCTCCTATGACATGATCTACTTTGTTTCGAGTGTGTTTTGGTATGATATTTAACACTTTTAGACCTTGAATGTGCACACGAGAGTAGGATAGTTGACCACCATACACTTGTGAGTTTAAATCAATCCTATCCTACGAGTGGTTAACTCTCTAGTCCGGAACACTTGGTGTAAAAACTTGATTAAATGATTGAGGGTATAATCGCCTATTGCTTTTGTATTCATTTTGCTCAAGGTTGTGATGTGTGTGCTTATGGGGATGATTTTGTGATGAAGGTTTAATTTCTGATGGCACCACTTGTTGGTTTTCTGATGCACCTTCCTTGGGGATAAGGAAGGAAGTAACTGTGGGGGTGTGATGCATGTGAGAACATGCATCCGTTTAGCTTTAGTTTATGTCGTTTTGTCACGTTTTAGGAAGTGTTAAGTCGAGTCTTGTCTATGTTTTGTTTCATTTTGATTAATTGGTCAAGGAGAAGATTACCCATTGTTTTGGTGTGTTTTGTAGGTATTTGGAGCATCTTGGGAGCTAAGGCAAGGATCGGTGGACATAGGCGATGAGTCAAGCTAAAAATCAGAAGTTTGAAGGCAAATGTGAGTTGGGGCAGATTGCTACCCCAACGTACGCTAGTCAGGCCAGCGTACGTTGGCCTTGCTCGGGAAGAATTGCTCGGGAGGCAGAGAGCAACTCCAACGTACGCTGGCTAGGCCAACGTACGCTGGGGGTGCTCGGACAAAAAGAAGACAATGGCAGAGAGCAACCCCAATGTACGCTGGCCTAGCCAACGTACGCTGGGGTTCGACAGCCAACATTAAGAATTGCTTCACCAAACTTCCCACTTACCTTTGTCTACACTTTTGAGGTGGAAAGCAACTTGGAAGAGGACAAGATCAAGAGGAGGCTGCAAAGAAACCACGAGTAGAGGAGGAGAAGAAGAAGAGCTAGTTTTTAGTTAAGAACTCTCCAAGACAAAAACATTAGTTGTTAGTCTTTACTTTGTGTTCTTGAATTGTTCTTGAGGATATTGTAACATTGGATTCGATATAATCAAGGTACTTTCATTGTCTTCTTTGATTACAAGTTTATCTTTATATTTGAAGTTCTTATTTAAGATAGATCAATGAATGCTTATATTTTGATCAAGGATGACAACTTGGTTTAGATTGTAGCCTTCATTCGTTTATTGGAGAAAAACTTGATATTGCTAATGAATCTAGGCCTGACAAACTTGGATTTATAATCGATATTGAGATTTTAGCACAGTAGTATTAGATCATCAACCCAACGATCCATTCGCTTAGCTTAAAGTCTAGGAACGCATAATCTGGTACTTAGCGAACTTATTCACTTTTTATTCCCTGTGGAGACGAATCAACTTATCACAATATTATTTGTGCAATTGTGTATTCTTGCACGTATTTAGATCCAACTTTGGACGCATCAGTCGCTAACGACTCAAGATCAAGTGAAAAACTTCTTGAAAGGTAGCGAGCGCTGTTGTTGTAGCGGGCACTGGGCAAAGGATAGTTGAAATAGAAATTTCTCTTGGAGTAATGATCGCTACGAATGTAGCGATTGCTAGATCGGGCGAATTAGGTCAAACCATAGCTGACGCACCCTTCCCCTTTCATAATTTTCAAACTTCAATCCCGGCAGCCACAAATCTCTCTCGACCCCTCACCTCTTCCCTTCTTGCAACTTAGCACACCTCAAGCTTCTCTATGGCTCCCAAAGCTTCCAGTTCCTATTCCTCTACGGCTCTAAAATGGCAATAAACCACCCATGCCTTATCGCCAAGTTTCAGTGCCCAAATACGGTAACCTGGCGACATATTGGACAGGTACGGTGCTTCTTTCCCGATATTTCATGAATAGGAAGGCGACAGATACGTAAAGTTCAAATCTTGCTCAGTTTTTGGCCATTGGATGATCGATTGGGACTGTATACAATTATTTGGTATCAAGAATAAGTTGTGTGAGGCTTTGGAATTTGTCAGTTAGCAACTGTTTGCCAACTTCACTGTCGATATCGACCCTAAGGTCGTACTAGAATTCTATTGCACGATCGTGGTCGAGGTTGATTACTCCCACTTCATGGCGAGCGCGCATGTTACACCCATCACTGTGGTAGGGGCACTACTCACCCAATTTTTTGGCATTAAGAATGAGGGAGGGCAACTAGATTTTACCTCTGAGGACACTGCCCACAGTGCATGGCAAAGCCTTGCTGGTTTTCCCCATATTAAAGTACCATCTCCAGCCATCCTTATCAAGGATTTACACCTTAGCATTTTGCACTACTTTATGAGTCATGGTTTTAGCGGTTAGTTTCAAGATGGTTGAGTCACTAGAGGTCAGCTGTATATGCTTTACTGTATCCAGAATAAGAGATTGTTTAGTACATTTGCGTTGATCTGTGATGTCATCTCGCATACACTGCAGTGGAAAAGACCCCAAAATCTTGGTCTTGGCACTCTAATATCTGCGTTGATAGCATATTTTGTTCCAGGTTGTGAATCCTCTATAGAGAAGGTTTCTGGCGGCATCATTAACCATGACTAACTAGTGGCATGGCACTTGGTCTCCAAGATCGAGAGGAGTGGCGTGGCTTCTTACAAGATGAACGTGTTACGTCCCTTGTTAATTTTGTCTTGGTTGTGATCATAAGGTCCGACCATTGGTTGTGTTTGTGTTGATTGATTTTAAAACCATTGGTTGAATTCGTCGTTATTTGAAAGATTAGGTGTAACTTTTTCATGTGGACCCTGATTTGGATGATTCCAAATCGTGTTTGTTCGCGACACGATTGCGTACGACTTTGTTATTATGTGTTTTGTGGTTTGAGTTAGTATTTCTGAGTTTTTGGGTGAGTTTTGGGAGAGTTGCGATTGATAAGCTTAGTTCATCGCATTTTGGTAGAAAAATCATAACTTTCGTATATTAACTTCAAATCAAGCAATTCCAATATAAGTAGAACCGTAAGACCTAGATCAATAACTTTGCTGATTTGAGTTTTGCAAAATTCGGATTTTTGGGAGGGGGTACAAATCATTATCCCATCGTACATAGTGATTCCGAATTGGCGAGGGGTAATGGGGAAGGCTCCCAAGGTCGAAGGGAGGAAGTAGCTTCTGAGAACGTGCCAACTATTGGTGCTGTAAGAGATGAGGTCCTCTGCCTATCGTTAATGTGCTTACGCCTGTGTTGGAAGGGCAAGGTAGTGACAGCATAGATTGGGTGATGTTGGCAATAGAGAAATTCATTGCAACTCAGCAGGTTCAGATTAAGTAGAATGTGCTATCGGCTACTAAGGATGACTTTTTAGAAGAATTTCTGAGGCTTAGACCATTGATGTTCTTAGGAATGAAGGACGATCCTCAAGTCTTCATCGATGAGATGGAGAAGAGAAAGAAAATCCTGAGATGTGATGGGGTAAGAATGGTGGAGCTCGCCTCATTTCAGTTGGTTGGTGAGGCTGGAGTATGGTTCTAGAATGAGGGATCATATGCTTGGACGTGGGAGGTCTTCGACAAGGCCTTATTGGATCGATTTCTACCTAAAAGTTTGAAGGATGCTCAAGCTTTCAAGTTTGAGCAACTGGTAAAAATACCTGGAATGATGGTGGATCAGTACGATCAGAGATTCAACTATCTATCACATTATGCAAAACATTTGATTCCTAACAAGAAAAAGAAAGTAAAGAGGTTTGTTCGTGGCCTTGACGATTCCATGTTCAAGGTCATTATGCCTCATCGATTTGAGACTTATGCTGCTGCTGTGGATTATGCTCAGATATTGGGGATGCGGGATAGTGATCGTCAGGTAACTCTGAGCCAGTCAAAGATTCAGAGGATTGATGGGCAGCCACAGAGGAGTGTGAACCAAGGGTTCAGGTCGCAAGAGAAATGGTTCGGTGGTCAGTCAGCATCGTCAAGGGGCAGAGGACTAGTTAGAAGATTTGGCAAGGGAAATGACTTTTGAGGACAGCATTTAGCTCCGGGTCAGTCTAGCAACTTTAGGATATGTCCGAGTTATGAGAAGCAACATACGAGGAATGTTTGCTATAGGAGGACTGGAGCTTGCTTCAACTGTAGTAGAGTCGGCCACTAAGTCAGAGATTGCCCTACACTTGGATAGTGTAGACAAGTAGCGAGCATGGTAGTCTCGCAGTCTGTGCAAGCAAATCCTCATCCACAAGTTCAGAGGGAAGCTAGTCAAGGGTTGAAGGAGTGAGATCGGAACGTGGAGGAAGTCGAGCACAACATCGTGTGTATGCTCTAACGAGAAGAGATGCAGAGGCTAGCAACAATGTTGTTACAGATCGTTATCCCAGCATACGCTGGGAAGCCAGTGTATGCTGGGCCACTCAAGAAATGTCATTATTTTTGGACCTTTTTACCCTTCCACTTGGTGAAACCTATAAAATAGCACCTTCCAAAAATAGAAAGTTCTATCCTACACTTTCTACAAAATATCTAAGTCATTAGAAGAGAGAAGAGAAAAGGAAGAGGAAGAAGAAGAGGAGAGAAGATTTCTTGGATTTGGAGTTTTGTAAGTAATTTTAAGATTAAGGTTTATTAGAAATAAGTGTAGATCTAGTGCTTACCTTTAAGTTGATATTGAGTTTAGTGATTTTGGTGAACTTTTGACTTGGGCTAGATGAAGGACATGTTGTGTTTTTTAGGTTTGGATGATGATATGAGGGGTTATGATGATATAAGTTGTTGATCTAGGCTTTGATGATGGTTTAGAGGAGTGTTGTGCATATTTTGAAAAACTTGTGAGAGAGGTTGATATTAAGGGCTTAGGTGGGATTTTTCTCATGTTGTTGAAGGTATAGGTTGAGGTTAGGTTGATGAGTTATGCTTGAGGTTGATGAGTTATGCTTGAGGTTTAGACTAGAGAACTATTGTGCTTATTTTAGGAACTTTGTGTAGAGAGCCACAATAGGGACTTTAGTGTAGATTTTTTCCTTTCTTTATGTTTGGAGGAGGTTATTGATGAGAGAGTTGTCTCTTTTGATTTAGTTGATCGTCTTGTGGAGTCTGAACAATGAGAGATGTGAAGCAGCGTGTGGATTGTTTTGAGGAGCTTTTGCGCAACTTGGTATAAGATAGGGTGATATTATACATAACTTTTGTGTTGGCTAACTTCGGTTGTTATCAATTTGTTATTATGTATTGATATGGTGATTATGTGGTTATATGATAGATTATGAATGTGAGTCTTTAATTTGTGTGAGCTTGATGATTTTTGGTTTATGCATGGTTTTGACAAATGTGAGTCTTGTGGATTATGAGGATTTGGTTTTGGTGATTATGAATTTGCGTATGATATGTGTGAGTCAATTTGTGAGATGGCAGACGATGAGGTCTACCCGTGACCAACCGGGGATGTTGGCATATGTGCACATATTTTTGGGGATACATTATATATGTTATGATTATGATATGGCTGGTGGAGTTTGAATATGAAAAGCGCTATAAGATATGGTATCCCAGTGTTGTGAGAGGGAGTGACACAATCTAGATCTATCTGAAGTCTATCCATATTTTGGCATTCGCGATGCCACCTTTGGGTCGGAACATGTCTATGTGTATGAATATGTATTCGTCATTATTTAATTTGAATTACTTGTGATGTGCTAGATGTTAATTTTGCACCAATTGTCTATGCATGATTTGAGTCAATGCATGTGATTGGTTAGTTAATTATAGGTTAGTTTTAATATCTCCTGCTAAGTACTTCCAAGTACTTACCCCCTCACTCCACAGGTGACAAAAGTTAGGATCTATTTGTCAGTCGAAGAGTTTTGCCTGCTCAACTATTTGAACGCGTCGCCTTCTTCTCGAGTTTCTGAAGTCTTCGGATGGTATTCCTTTTGTGAATCTTAGTAGAGTCGCTCCATTGTACATTTGTAGTACTTAAGTTTGAACTTTAGACTTTCGTATAGATATTTTATGATATATTTACATATTTATGTATGAGAGTGCTTCCGTATTTATATAAGTTTATTTTGACGCTTCCCCATTTCAGTTCTTTATTTGTACGAGGCTGGTTGGACCATGGCTCTTCGGTTTGAAGAGCGTGACCCAACACCGAGTCAGCGACCCAGATTTGGGTCGTGACAAAATAGGAGGACTGCAAGGTCATGCAGGATCGGCTTCACAAGGATGACAGCTTCCCAATCCTAGAGCACCAGGAAGATGTCAACAAGCTGTCCAAGCACATTGGTAACCTAGAAACCCAGGTTGAGACCCTGACCGACTACATCGATGACTTGAGGGTCCAGGTCGAGACATTAGCTAACAATCAAGTTGGACACTAGGAGTAGTTCATGCTGACCAAGAGGACCTTCACGACCGACTCGCAGCCCCTAAAGCCATTGATGTAGCCAACTAGGCCTGGCTCCACTAGCAGTTCGGCTCACCACCTCTACCACATCAGTGACCAAGGAGCACCACCTCCTTTCCTTTCTTCCTTTTCTTTTATTTTTGTCTTTACATTTGTTTCTTATATGTTGTGTTCATTGCATTCTGTCTAAAGTTTGCCCCACATTGAGGGCAATGTGTTCAAGAAGTATAGGGGTGTGTGCATAAGTCTATGCCTGTGTTTGTTCTGCCTGTCTTATCTTGTGCCTGTTCTTGTGATTTTGTGTTTTGCTTTTTGTGTGTTTTGTTGATATTTTTGTGTTTTTTCATTTTTTTATTTTTGATGGATATGGCTTCTCTTAGCTCGTGTGTGTCTTGTGCCTTTGATTGAAGTGCTTTTGTCATGTACAAATGATGAACCCCTTTAGAAATGTTGAAATTTTTGCCTCAAGCCTAATCCCCACATCAATCAGAAATCGAGTCTAGAAGCAAAGCGTAGCACTGTATAGGAATGATATCCTCAGCTGTTTAGGTTATTAGTCACGCTAGGTAAACTGAACTTGAGGTTTGATGAGTGACCTGGTAAGATTGATTTGAGCCGAAGGACGAGATAACGATCTCTAGTTATTCATGAGATACGTGTGTGATCTGGGTGATGAGAATGGTCTGCTAAGTACTTAGTATAACATCATAGCGTAAGATTAGTTACATATCAGGGGCCGTTTTGATTTCTAGCCTAGAGTCTTAGAGCCTAAATCCCTCAATTATCTGTTGTTTAGCCCCATTGAGTTTGAGCCTGTTTATTGACATGATTTGAGTCGATGTTTGAACCCACATTTACACTCTACCTCACCTTTGATATCTTGGTCTGAGGATGCATCAGGAACTCATCTTTTGGGGGAAGTGTGTAAGGGTTTGCTTGGTAAAATAGCTGGGGGAGAAATTAAATAATTAGAGGAGACGAGTAGAATTGAGGCTGACAAAGAAACCGAGACAAGCCACCTTGAAATTGTGCAAAGGAAAGAAGAGTGGAGCATCAATGTTGAAAAAAAAGGAAAGAAAAAAAGGAAAAGTGGAAAGTTGGTGAGGAATAAGTGAAAAATGAATGGAAAGTGGAAAGCTGGAAAGTGGTTTTGAAAAGAAAGCACAATGAAAGAGTGGCGAGTCTCGAGTAAAATAGCCTTAAGAATTAGGTAAATTGGGATGAGTGATTAGCAGATGTAGAGTGAGAGGTTTAGAATAGATAAGAGCTAGAACACTTTTGTATAACTCCTCGGATTGGGCAGTTTAGCTACCTCCCATACATTTATATCCCTACCCTTACCTTAGTCCTATTACAACCCAATGAAAAGTCCCTCTTGATTACGAGTCCTGCACTAGCTGAAGTATTATTGAGTATGATGTATACTATTTTGAGATCCCAAACACGTGCGTGAGTAATAAGAAGTTGACCACCAGATACACATGTGAGCATAAAGAAAATTTGAACCTCAGAGTGGTCAAGTCTCGAGTACAGTCCATTTAGTGCAAAGAGTAGGTTAAACAGTCGAGAGTGCACACTTTGGCAAGATGAATGATTGCCGAAGGGGTACGGCTTGGGGTGAATTGATCAAGGCTAAAAAAGGATCGATCAATCGGTAGTTCTGATGCACTTTCCTTGAGGACAAGCAAAGGAACAAGTGTGGGGGTGTGATGCGCACTAGATTAGCCTTGTAATTGCACATCTAAGTGGTAAAATAGGTGTAGTTATCACATTCATTATGGCATTGTTCGGTGTTTTAGTTTGTTATTATGATTAAACTCTGAACGATCGCTTATTGGATGTTTACACAATCTTTGTAATAAAAGCAGTGCATTACAAAGCAAGGCAATGAAGTGGATTAACATGGAGGTTATTGAGTGGAGCTAGCAAGCGCTACGGAGTCAGCGAGTACTAGGCAAGGAAAAGCAAGTGCTGGGGGCCAGTAGGTGCTACAAGTTCAGCGGGCACTGGCAGACCCGAGGAAATCCCTAGAGCAGCGATCGCTACAAGTCCAGTGGGCGTTAGCCCATCTGATTAGGCAAACTTGGACCTGCTAGTTAGGAAGATTCTGGATTTTTATTAGGTTTTTTGGTGGCTATGGTATATTTATACCCTAGCCCTAGCCCTAGGTTAGAAACAATTTTTGTTCACCGATACATTCAAACAACACTGAAAGGCTCTTATGTGGATTCATCTAGTCTGTTCCAGGTAGAAGGCAAAATCATTGAGACTAGCTTTCTTAACCCGATCTTATTATTATAAATTTATAATTTGTTATTTTGGCTGTTATTGTCATGAGTAGCGATTAGTCTTCTTTTGAGCGCGATGCCATAATCATGTAGTCGATTGTCTTTTGGGTTATATTCGAACATTATGCAAAATAGTTGTTAATTGGTAGGCGTAATGCTTAACTTAGCCTGATCACCTAAGTTATGATCTGAATTAACGAGAGTAGACCGATAGGCACCCAAATTAGTGGATGAATCAATTAGCATATCCTTAGGTATTAATGAGACATCTTAATATTGTAGGGATAACCCATTAGGAGGGAACATTATAATTAAATTTGATTTAGTTTTAAGCCTGATTAATGAGCAAAAGTGTTAATTGGTAACTTAGAGCTTTACAACCTTGGTTTTGTCTACTTAATGAGCGAAAGCGTTAAGTAGATGCACTAGACAACTCCGAATACTAGTTAGGATGTCATAAGAACCATAACCTCGTATAGGCAGTTGACTTATGAAGGTATTGTGCTCAGTTTGTCTTCATCGTTTAAATCCTTTCTTTTATACTCTTGCATTTATAGTGTTATTTACTCTCTTCATAAGCAAACTCTTTTCACTTAAAATAATTGTTACCCAAGTTACATCCCTGTGACTAATTAGTTTTGTGTCCAACTCTCAGTTCGAAGCTTACTTACCTATTATACTATTTGATTGCACGCTAAATCTTTTATCAATTTTTCGTATGTCAAATTGCTAAAATTTGGATCGCTGAATTGAGTCTTGAACTGTTTAACTGAGTTCCTGATTGTTGATGTGAATTTCGGATTTGTTGATGTCAGTTTTGAATTGTAAAGTTTGGATTCAAAATATTAGATTTGGATATATGATTCATCTGATTGATAACATGCGGGATTGTCTCATACTTATTGCGTCCTGTTGTTCGAACGAATTTTTTTTACGTTGTTAATAATTTTATAAAATTATTTATATCCAATAATCTAAATGATGTGGTTTAAATTATGCAATTTGAGAAAAAAAATGTAATTAGAGAATAAAATATGTAGTCTAACTGATGTAATTTTTTTGAAAGGCAATTATATAATTTGGTTGTAATTTGATAAAATTATGTAATTATATAATTTTATTTAGGGCAAATTATCATTAGGTCCCTGGTCTTTACCAAAATCTCCTATTGTGTCCCTCCTGTTACATAAATGATTAATCCGTCCTTGTTTTATTCAAAAATGTTTGTCTCAGGTCCCCACCGACCAAATCAGACTTTTTTTTAATTTTTTGTCATGTGAAATGAATATTTTACCCTTCACAAAATGACAAAAATATGATGAAATTTGTCATTTTGTGAAGGGTAAAATAATCATTTTACATGATAAAAAATTAAAAAAAAAAGTCCGATTTGGTCGGTGGGGACCCGAGACAAACATTTTTGAATAAAACAGGGACTTAATACTCATTTATGACAAATGAGAGATTTAATAGGAGAATAATGTAAACACTAGGGACCTGAGAGTAATTTGCCCTTTTATTTTTATATATATATAATTTGAAAAAAATTATGTAACTTAATGTAATTTGCAACTCTATGTATTTATAATTCGCTTATTTATAAGTATTATTATATTTTGAAAAATAATTATTTTTGTTAGTGCATAATTAAGTTGAAGTTTTTAAATTCATTCAAAATTATATTTAAATTTAATATAGTTAGATATATTTAAAAAAAATACATAGAATAGGAGTATAATACCCTAACGAAGATACTGCTGTAAAAGAAAAACTAAATATAAAGAAACTAATTGACATTAACTATTGCAGCGGGAAATGGGATCAAGTGCGGATAGTATTAGGTACCTCCGTAGACATGTCGGGGACAATTATTATGTCTCTTCTCCAACTGACGTCACCATTGATGCAAACTCCATGTTTTTATATCCTCCGAAGTGGCAAAATTCATATGGGTTGTAGTCAATTCATAATGGAACGTGACCATTTAATGGCGAGCTATCCGGCTTCGTCTTTTT
>SOPF01019776.1:0-23355 GCA_012979155.1 Hypericum perforatum
TAAATTTGCACACACAAACTAAACAAGGACCTAAACAAAATGGATTCCACAATAGAACCCTCCCCCACACTTAGAAGATACTTTGTCCTCAAAGTGAACAAACAAGATACTAATAAGCACATAAACATAAAAAGAAAACAAATTTGAGATTGTTTTATCTAGATGATCCAGTACGTTGAGAAGCATCAAGGAGATCTAACCCTGAAGAGCTCAAAATCGGAACAATTCCGTACCAGATCACCAAAGATATAGAAAAACTTTTCTCAAAACATGCAAACGAAAACACAAATATCACACAAATATTTCACATCTAAACAAAACAATGAAACAACCAAATAAAATAGAAATATTATACACAAAAGCAACAAAACACACAAACAAAAGCAAACAAGATCATAGACAATGAATAAACAAAAATAAAAGTAAAAGGAAACGGAGTGCTCCCTGGTCAATTCAGAGGTGGTGGGAAGTTCCCACCAAAGCTCGCAGCCCATGCTCGCATCCATTCTTCGTGCGCACGTTGTTGAGCAAATCGTTCTGTTTACGCTGCCTTCATTCGAGCATTGTACTCACATATTCTCTCCCAGTTGGCCACATTAGTATCGGCTACCTCCTCCAAGCGTTGAACCCGTAAATGCATAGCCTGCATTTGTGTTGGAAAATCATCCACTGATGCTTGAGGCTCAGAAAGCCCTGATTGTGGGATTGGTTCCTTGAGGTGGCACTGGACCGACGGACGTTTAGCCCATTCCTTGTATGTCATGACCTCCTACCCGTTGTGTTTGGTCTTCTCGATTAACTTGCTAAGGTTGAGCTTATAGATGTTGATCTTGATCGGGGGTACAGGAGGACTCCCTTTAAATGCTGCAAATTTCCTAGGAAAGAAATCTTGTACAAGACCAGCAATAATATGACCAAGGTATAACCGGGCACATTTCTCAGTCACGGTGCGGTTAAAAACATCCAAAATCATGTCCCAAGTATTGAACAGAATGTTATAATGCAAGCAATGGATAGCATACAATTGATGACGATAAACTTTACTCTCCTCGTGTTGACCACTAAATGTCAAACTCATAAAATGATGTAGGTTGCAATATGTGGTTCCTTAATGAGTTGACTAGGTGCTAACTCACTCTCATATCTATCAAAACCTGAAATCTCAAGCCATTCTTGATGAGCAAGTTCACCCGGCTTAAAATCCAAAACACTACTACCCCTTTTACGTAGTCCAAAAAGTTGTTTGAAGTTTCCAACATGCACTTTAAATGTAGTGTCAAACAATCGTGCCGTGAAGTAACTACGATTAGTGGCAACTTTATACGTGCAATAAAATTCACAAGATAATCTCTCATACGCATTTACCTCATTATCAGCAAAGTACTCCAAACCAAAATGTTTCAAAGAAGTTCTCAATTCTTCATCAACACCCAAGATCTGTATATCATCCCAATCTATCGTAAAATGTCCTATAGTTTCTAGAGATGAGAATCGGGAATACCTCTCTCCCTCCCAATCTTCAAAAATTGTAAAGGGAGCTTGATATTGGGCAGCGATATTGGGTGGCGTAGGTGGGCGACTATCGTATGGGTCTGCGAACATAGGTGGAGGAGAATGAGTTGGGTGGTCCCTCTTACGAGTTGGTAGTCGTGAGCCACGTCTTGAAGTTTCTTTTCCGGACATGTTGAACCTTGAAACACCTAGCAAAACACAAAACAAAAGTTAGGTGTTGGGTATTTGTGTTTTCTTGTGGTGGGGGTGTGATTGAGAGGGTAATTTGGAAAGATTCAGTTTTTGTAAAGAAAGGGTTTTGGGTAGAGTGGGTAAGTTAGAAAGATTGGGTTTTTGTAGAGGAAGGGTTTTGGGTAGAGTGGGGGGTGTTTTTGAAGAGGAATGGGTGTTTGAGTGTTTGGGTGGAAGAATGGGTTTTGGAGAGGAAGAATGGGTGTTTGGTGTTTGGGTGAAAAGTGAAAGGGAAATGAAGGGTTGGGTATTTAAGTTGTGAAGAAAAAATCTGCCCAAAATCATCATTTTTGGCATCCGATGGGTTAGACCCATTGTCCGACAGGTTTTGCGAAGTGAAAAATTTGTCCGAATTCATCATTTCCGTCGTCTGATGGTCCTGACCTATCGTTTGACGGGTTGCTTGAGTAGAAATCTATTCAAAATACACAATTCTGGCATCCGACAGTCTCGACCAGTTGTCTGACGGGTTGCTCGAGGAGAAAAATTTGTTCAAAATACACGATTCCGGCTTTTGATGGTCCTGACCTATCGTCCGATGGGTTGCTCGAGGAGAAAAATCTGTTCAAAATACACGATTCTGGCATCCGACAGTCCCGACCCATTGTCCGACGGGTTGCTCGAGGAGAAAAATCTGTCCAGATGTACCATTTCTGGCATCCGACGGCTTCAACCTGGTCGTTCCCAAAATGAGTGCCTAGTGTTACGAACCTCCCTGAGCTTCTTCTCTCAAGCTTACCCATGCACTCCTCAACAATTTCATCAATCAAACCAAATCATCAAATCAAGTGGACACCATGAAACTCACAAAATTCATCAAGACAATAGGTACAAACATGCAAACACAAACTTCAACCAAACATAATATAAGAACATGCATACTATACAAACTTCAAAAAGAACTAAAAATTGAAACTACACTAATTTTTTTGGCTTTTATTTACACTGCGTTCCTGGAAAGCTTGAAAACTAGACCCCCCAAGTTCATGGGTCACAACTTCAACTTCGAAATTTGCAATTCACATAACTCCTTAATGGTGTACCATGCAGAACTCCCTCCCTGAGCGACCTTTTCAGCGTATAGCTTAACAGGGTCTTGGCGGAGTAGCGTGGTACGCTCATCTTGTGAGTTTGTAGTGTTCTTGCTACATTCTCCGTCATGCTCTAATTTCCCGCACCGAGGACAAAATCCAAATCTTGTCATTCTTCGGTAGTAAGCCATCTTTGACATTCCTCTCGAGTACTTCAAGTAATTCATTTCACTACGCTCAAGTTTTAAAGATTCTTTGGCTCTACAAAGAATGATTAGGGAAATGTCAATTGGGATTTGTCGAGCAAGTAAGACTCTAAGTAAAAAAAAATATTTAATGTAAAACATCCTGTTCTTTAATCTCTGCAGGTAAAAGAGGACACAAACTCTAAAAACTAAAAATTATCTACTATATACACTAACATGCTTTCAAATTCTCAATTGCTTTCGGAGGAAGTAACGGCTTATACCTCCGAATGCCGCTCAACTTTGCCACCAAGGTAAATCTTACACCTTTGGCCATTCACCTTAAACAATTCTCCATCTCTTCCTTTCAAGTCAAGTGCTCCAAATGGAAAAACTTTCACAACTTTGAATGGACCGCTCCACTTAGACTTTAGTTTGCCCGGGAAGAGTCTCAAATGAGAATTATAAAGAAGAACTTGTTGTCCCTCTTTAAACTCTTTCTTTACAATATGAGCATCATGCCTCTTCTTTGAACTCTCTTTGTAGAGGCGCGCACTTTCAAACGCCATGTCTCTTATTTCATCCAACTCTTCTAGTTGGAGCACCCGTCTCTCACCGGCCTTTTTATAATCATAGTTAAGAGTCTTAATTGCCCAAAACACATGGTGTTCAAGTTCAACCGAAAGGTGACATGCCTTTCCGTAAACAAGCTTGTATGGCGACATACCAATAGGCGTTCGAAAAGCCGTCCTATATATCCACAAAGCATCATCAAGTTTATTCGCCCAATCTTTTCTCGCTCCTCCCACTGTCTTCTCAAGAATCTTCTTGAGTTCCCGATTTGAGAGTTCTACCTGACCACTTATTTGAGGGTGATAGGGTGTAGCAACTTTGTGAGTCACCCCATACCGTTTCAATAAAACTTCAAATGGTCGGTTGCAAAAATACGAACCTCCATCACTAATTATTGCTCTTGGTACACCAAACCTCGAAAAGAGCTTTTTGATAAAGTGAATCACTACCTTAGCATCATTCGTTGGTGAAGCCTAAGCCTCAACCCACTTAGACACATAATCAACGCCTACCAAAATGTACTTGTTTCCATAGGAGGTTAGAAATGGTCCCATGAAATCTAAACCCCAAACATCAAAGAGTTCAACTTCAAGGATTCCAGATTGTGGCATCTCATCCCTCTTGAAAATATTCCCAATTCTTTAACATCGATCACATTGAGCAACAAATGTCCTAGCATCTCTAAAAATATTGGGCCAATAAAACCCACATTCAAAGACTCTGATGCCATTCTCGTCGCTCTATAGTGACTTGAATATGGGGTGTTATGACATTGTGCTGAGACATTTCCTACTTCATCATCGACAATACACCGTCTAAGCACTCCATTATTGCACCGCTTGAATAGATAAGGATCATCCCAAATGTAGAATTGAGCATTCCATTGAAGTTTTTTCCATTAAGGATAGCTCAAATTATTTGAAATAATTCCTCCTACCAAGTAGTTGGCAATGTCAGCAAAGCAAGGAACATCCATCTTGTTCAATAACATCAAAGTTTCATCCGGAAACTCTTCTTGAATTCGTCCATGCATCTCCATTCCATCACTCTTCTCAATGCGAGATAGATGATCTGCTACTACATTCTCTGATCTTTTCTTATCCTTAATAGACAAGTCAAATTCTTGTAGCAATAAAATCCATCGCATAAGCCTAAGCTTAGCATCTTGTTTAGAGAACAAATACTTTAAGGCCGCATGGTCAGTGTAAATGATCACCTTCGATCCAAGCAAGTATGGACAAAATTTGTCACAAGCATAGACCACCGCTAATAACTCCTTCTCGGTTGTCGTGTAATTGAGTTGGGCACCTGCCAACACCCTGCTAGCATAGTAAATCACATGAAGCTTCCCTTCCTTCTTTTGACCAAGCACACATCCTAAAGCAATGTCACTTGCGTCACACATCAACTCAAATGGTAAATTCCAATCTGGATATGAAATCACCGGAGCTGTGACAAGAGCTTTTTTCAAAAAAGCAAATGCCTTAAAACAAGGCTCATCAAAGTTGAAAGGTACTTCCTTCACTAGCAAGTTAGTAAGCGGCTTTGCTATAAGAGAGAAATCTTTGATAAATCGTCGGTAAAATCCCGCATGTCCAAGAAAAGCTCTCACTCTTCTAAGTGAAATCGGTGCGGCCATCTTCTCTATGGCTTCCGTCTTTGCTCTATCAACTTCCATACCAACTTTGGATATCTTATCTCCAAGAACAATGCCCTCATCTACCATGAAATGACATTTCTCCCAATTGAGAACAAGGTTCTTTTCTTCACATCTCTCCATCACTCTATCCAGATTTTCCAAGCAATAATCAAACAAATCTCTAAACATCGAGAAATCGTCCATAAAGATCTCCATAATCCTTTCATTCATTCCCCAGAATATTGCTTCCATGCATCGTTGAAAGATCATTGGAGCACAACAAAGTCCAAATGACATTCGTCGATATGCAAAAATACCAAAAGGTTAAGTGAATGAAGTCTTCTCTTGATCTCTTAGGTAAATCGCAATTTGGTTATAACCGGAATATCCATCAAGGAAACAATAATGGGAATATCCAGCAATTCTCTCCAACATTTGATCAATGAATGGGAGAGGAAAATGATCCTTGCGTGTTGCATGATTCAATTTCCGATAGTCAACATACACTCACCATCCAGTTACTGTTCTCGTGGAAATGAGCTCACCCTCTTTGTTAATCACAACCGTCATCCCCCCTTTCTTTGGGACACAATGTATTGGGCTCACCATTCACTATCCAATATCGGATAAATGATTACTACCTCAAGGAGCTTAATCACCTCCTTTTTCACCACTTCTTTTATGTTTGGGTTCAACCTCCTTTGCCGGTCCACCCTCGGCTTTGCTCCTTCTTCCATGTGGATATGATGCATAACTATCTTAGGACTAATCCCTTTGATATCGGATATTTGCCAAGCCATGGCATTAATTCGCTTGTTCACAATCTTAAGCACCTTATCCTCTTCCTCCTTCGAGAGTTTGTTAGAAATGATAATCAGTAATCTCCTTTCTTCTTTCAAGAAAGCATACCTCAAATGAGAGGATAACTCTTTCAACTCCAAAAGAGAGCCTTGATTATAGAAGGTGGAGTTCGATATTTCAAATTAAGTTCCATCTCTTGCATGATGACTTTTTTATCAACTTCCTCCTCAAACTCTTCTAAATTCCTCTCTTCTTCCTTAGGAATTACATCATCATAAACATCCTCAATGCTTGAGAGGATCTCCTTCTCTACTTCACGGACACACTCATTCAAAACATTTATCTTCATGCACCTGCCTTCATCCAAAGGATAGCACATAACCTTGGTCATCGTGAATTCTACTTTCTCCTCCCCTGCCCGAAGTACCAATTTACCATCATGAACATCCACCAAACCACGCTGGGTATTGAGGAAAGGTCTTCCAAGTATTAGAGGACAACTCTTATCCTCTACAAAATCTAACACCACAAAGGCCACCGGAAAGATGAATTTATCAATCTTAACAAGGACATCCTCAACAACACCAAACGGCTTCTTAATGGTTTGATCAGCCAATTGGAGAAGCATCGACGTATTCTTCACCTCGCATAAACCAAGTTTCTTGAAAGTGGAAAGAGGCCACAAATTAATGCTTGCCCTTAAATTACATAGGCATTTAGGAAACTCTATAGCACCGATAAAGCAAGGGATAGTAAAACTCCCCAGATCTTGCAACTTCATTGGGAGATCCTTTGAGATGAGAGCTACACTTAGCAGTGAGTGCAACCGTCTCTCCATCATCCCACTTTCGCTTTTTCGTGATGAGTTCCTTCAAAAATTTGGTGTAGTGCGGAACTTGATCAAGCATCTCTGAGAAAGAGACACTGATTTGGACGTTCTTCATTTTTGACATAAATCGAAGAAACTTATCGTCCATCCCATTCTTCCTCTTAACCCTTTGAGGATAGGGTAGAGGAGGAACATATGGTGGTGGTGACATATACACTTCTTCTTCTGCAACAACTTCTTCATGCGGAACCTTCTCTCTCGACATTTCTTTTTCTTCCTTATCTTTGTCAAGAGTCACCACTTCACTCTCCTTAGTCTTCTCATTCACTTCTTGAGAAGCTAAATCCTTTCCACTTCTCAAGAAAATTGCATTCACATTTTCTCGAGGATTCATTTCTGTTGAACTAGGAAGAGAACCGGATTGTCGGTAGGAACTTGCTTTTGCTATTTCTCCAAGTTGCATTTCCATGTTATGCATAGCAGTAGCTTGTCCCTTAAGAATTTGCTCTAAGTTGTTTTGCCTTGATCCTTGCTGATTTATAGCATTTAGGATCTGTCCTTGTTGGCTAATAACTCCACCAACCTCTTGCATAAACTTATCCATTTTCTCAAACTTCTCTTCCATAGCTCCCATTCGATCTGTCAAGTAAGCACGTGGTTGAAAACCAGTCAGTGCTCCTTGCGGTACACGCAGGGGAAGTCCTTTATCAGGAATAAGTGCTATATTATCCGCACTATTTCCTCCTTTCCACGAAAAGTTGGGATGATTCCTCCATTCGGGATTATAGGTGGAAGAATACGGGTTATTTCCCATCCTATTCGCTCCTTGGCCTTGGCCACTAACATAATATGCTTGCTCCATCGGTGGATTCATCATTGCACATTGATCCATCTCATGGCCAACATTGCCACAAATCTCATAAGTTGTTGACGTTTCAACCGTGTTGACTTTACTTGTGCTCATTTCATTCATTCTCTTCGTCAACAATGATAATTAAGCTTGTACACTATCATCATAACCAAGTTTGATTATTCCTTTTTGATCTCTAATTGGTTGCTTTCCTCTGTCCTTTTGCCTTAAACGGTTTGTAATTGACAATTCTTCAAGGACATAGTAGGCTTCATCCTTGTCCTTCCTCAAGAAGTTTCCATTAGAAGCTGAATCCACCGTCCCCATTATAGTTGGTTCAAGACCATAGTAAAAGTTTTGGAGCAAAGACTCCTCTCATAAACAATGGTGTAGACAACTCCTATGCAATTCCTTGAACCGATCCCAAGCTTCACTCAAAGACTCATTCTCAAATTGTTGGAAGTTATTAATCTCCTTAACGAGTCGCTTAGTCTTTGAAAAGGGAAAATACTTCTCTAGGAATGCATCCTGTAACTCATCCCAAGTAGCAATTGGTGTCTTTACCAACTGCTTATACCACAACTTTGCCTTGTCCCTCAAAGTAAATGGAAATAACCTTAGCAACTTAGCATCCTCTGAAAATCCATTATACTTGAAGGTATCAGCTAATTCCAAGAAATCCGAAAATGTTCATTTGGATCCTCACTCGGCAAACCAAAGAATTGGACCGAGTTTTGGAGCATTTGAATCACAGCCGGCTTGATCTCAAAATTGTTGGCTTGTATAGGTGGGTTCTGAACTCCCGATCTTGCCCCTTTCGAAGTAGGCTTAGAATAATCCATTAAAGATCGTCGTGGAGCTCTGTCCTCTAAGTTACCTCTTGGTGCCTCATCCCTTTATTGAGCCAGATTCTCCATCCTTTCCTTAGCTCTTCTTTCTTGTCGTAACAACCTCTCTATCCTAGCTATGTCCGCGTCAACAAACAAAGGAGGAGTGGTTGTAGATCGAGTTAAGGGCATGCAAACACTCGTTGTACCCAAGCAACATAACGTAACATAAGAAAAATAATGTCCTAATCCAAATTTTCAAGCTAAACTCAACGTCTATTCCTCAAATCCCCGGCAATGGCGCCAATTGACGAGAAGGATTTTTGCGTGTCTCCTTCCTTGCAATAAAGATAAGTACGGGAATGTCGTCCCACAAGGACTTGGTTATAGGCCGCTAACTTGACTTGACTACAAGTTTAGGACTATGGCTTGGATATTGGTGATGATGATTCTTAACTCTAAGTATAACTAATTGACACCTAACTACAAGAGCCACTAACAATTTCTAAAATACAATATACACTTCAATCAAAAGCACACGTCATAATTTAATCACTTCAATCAAAGGCACAAGTCACGATTACGAATTATAATGATTCTAACAAATTAAGCAAAGTGGGCTTGGTACTTATAACAATCCAAATAACATAATGATACAAGGTGGTTACAAAGTTCAATTGTGATCCGAGTGTTTCTAAGGCAACATATTCATGCTCTCGCAATAAATCGTCTAAATTGATTCTTAACACGATTTTAATGAATTAGATGTGCTCTCGCCTCCAAAAACTCATTTTGTCATATCAATTACCAATTATATGCATAACCCTTTGGATAACTAATTTCTCATGAGATCTCTCATCAAAAAATCATTGATCATCTAATCAATCAATCATTCAATCTCAATTCCTCTCGGACATTTAAATCAAACATAATCATGGCTATGGTGATCAAGCAAAACCAAGCATTAAGGTTATTGATTAGAACACAATAATAAGCATTAAATCTCCCCCCTTTAGATCATTAGCTACTTAGAAATCATATAAGCACCAATCCCACAAAATAACTACTCACACATAGCTATTAACAAACCTAACATTTTATTTAACATAAGTAAAACAAGCATGAAAATAATGAAAGAGTTAAGAGGAGAGAAAATTCAAGGAGTGTTCTTCAAGTTTTTCCTTCTTCAAAGCTCTCAAGCAAATCTTCAAGTTTTTCTTACAAAATGAAAGTTTAGTGGAATTGAAAGTTAAAGTTGAGTTTAATCTAATTAACTCCATGCAAATATCTAACTTGTCTTTAGTCTTCTCAATTCTCTTCCTTCTTCCTCAAGTAGCAGCCACGGAATTTAGACCAAGGAACTCATCTTGGGCCCAAATTTTGCCTCCAAGTTTGGCCTACTCGGGTGAAAAATTGCCAGATTTGGAGTCCAACTTTGAACACGGTTTTTGACCCTCTTAGACTCCGAAATGGACGAAGATCCTTGAGAAGAAGTTGTAGCCTTGGATGTCTTCTTTCCAACGCCACCTCACTTGTTTCCATTGGACACCGTATGCAAAAGTTATCACTGTTTTAGTCACCAGAGGTCAATCCTCGTAAAAAGCCCACGGCTCATAGTTGTTTGTCCTTCCTTCCTGGCAGGCCTGATTGTGTTCGATGAAGCATGGCGCATCCAAAACCTCCATTTAGCACTCCAAACCTACAAAACTAGGGAAAACACAATAAAACTCAAAAGACATCATAAAAATGGACAATGCACGATATTCACATTAATACCATGCATTTCCAACACTAACAAAAGAAACAAAGGCAAAAAGACTCTAAAAACACATACAAAAGATGAGTGTTTTCACACTCATCAATTAGCACAGTCGCTCGATTGGCGTATGGTACTATCTCTGATGCAATCACCATCAAAGGTGCAACTTCGCTATCCGATGCTCACACAGCTCCTCAATCGCGTACCAAGATGAACTCCCTAGTCTCGCAACCCTTTCAGCATGAAGCTTAATGGGGTCTTGATGCAACAGGACCATTCGCTCAGTTTGCGAAATTGTACTATGTTTGCTGCAAACACCGTCGTGCTCCAACTTCCCACACTTGTAACAAAACCTAAATCTCAACATCCTTCTTCTATATGCATACTTAGATATTCCTCTCGAATGTATCTCAAAATTCTCTTCGCATCTCTCTAGTCTCAATGTCTCTTTTGCTTGCTTCAAAATTATCAGACACATATCTATCGAGATTTTCCTAAGGACTAAGACTCTAACTAAAAACATATATTTGGCACAAAACATCCTGTTCTTTAATCTGTGCAGGTAAAAGAGGACATAAATCCTATTAGTAAAATAATAATAAAAGTAAAAACCAAATAAAATAAAAATAAAAATAAAAATAATCCTAAACATGCTAATTTAAAGTCGTCAGCTTGACTATTGTCATGTTCATGCATTGGACAATGTATTAACCAATTGTACTTCTGTAATTTGGTTAATGATGTCCCCTCCAAGGTAGATTTTGCATCGTTGGCCGTTAACTCTAAAAACCTCCCCCTTGGTACTTTGTAAATCAAGTGCCCCAAAAGGGAACACCTTAATAATCGTGTAAGGTCCGCTCTATTTATATTTGAGCTTCCCAGGGAAGAGTTTAAATCTAGAGTTAAAAAGAAGAACATGTTGACCCTCTTTAAAATTTTTTTTGATAATATGGGCATCATGTCTCTTTTTTGTCTTTTCCTTGTAGAGTCTTGAGCTTTCGAATGCAAGATCTCGAATTTCTTCCAACTCATAGAGTTGGAGAATTCTTTGTTCTTCCGCCTTTTTGTAATCGTAGTTAAGGGTCTTAATTACCCAGAATGCATGATGTTCAAGCTCCACAGGAAGATGGCATGCTTTGCCATAAACTATCCTGTAAGGCGACATTCCTATTAGAGTTTTGAATGCCGTTCAATATGCCCATAAGGCATCATCGAGCTTATTCGACCAATCTTTCCTAGCCGATCCAACCATTTTTTCCAAAATTTTTTTGAGCTCTCGATTTGAAAGCTCCACCTGTCTGCTTGTTTGAGGATGATAAGGTGTTGTCACCTTATGAGTTACCCTATATCTTTTAAGTAGGACTTCGAATGGTTTATTGCAGAAATATGATCCACCATCACTGATTATTGCTCGTGGCACTCCAAATCTCAAGAAGAGTTTTTTAAGAAATAGGATAACGACTCTAGCGTTATTTGTAGGCGACGCCAAAGTTTCTACCCACTTTGAAACGTAATCAACTCCAACCAAGATGTATTTGTTTCCATACAATGTGGGAAAAGGTCCCATAAAGTCCAACCCCCACACGTCAAAGAGCTCAACCTCTAAAATACCAGATAATGGCATCTCATTCCTTTTTGAGATGTTACCCGTTCTCTGGCAGCGATCACATTATTTCACATAGGTACATGCGTCTCTAAATATATAAGGCCAATAGAATCTGCACTTAAATACCCTTGTGACAGTCCTTGTTGCTCCATAATGACCTGAGTAAGTAGTGTTGTGACATTGCTCTAACACATTAGCAATTTTCCAATTAGCAATGCACCGTCGAAGCACCCCATCATTACATCTCTTAAAGAGATATGGATCATCCCAAACAAAAAATTTAGCATCCCTTAGGAATTTCTTCCTTTGAGGATAACTTAGGCCTGCTGGAATAATTTCTCCAACTAAAAAGTTGGCAAAATCTGCATACCAGGGGGCTTCCACTCTACTTATTGTTATTAGAGTTTCATGAGGAAACTCTTCCTGTATCTTACCATTTTTCTCCGTCCTGTCGCTTTTCTCTAACCGAGAGAGATGATCTGCGACAACATTTTCAGCTCCTTTCTTATCCTTGATTGATAAGTCAAATTCTTGAAGTAACAAAATCTAGCGCGTCAAGCGAGGTTTAACATCTTGCTTTGAGAATAAGTACTTCAAGGCAGTATGATCAGTATAGACTATAACTTTTGAACCAAGCAAGTATGCTCTGAATTTGTCACAAGCGTAGACGACCGCAAGTAACTCTTTCTCTGTGGTTGTATAATTGAGTTGTGCTCCTGCCAATACTCTACTTGAATAGTAGATGACATGTAACTTCCCCTCTTTCTTTTGTCCAAGCACACAACCTTTCCAATCCAGCGATGAAATAACCGGAGCTATTACTAAAGCTTTCTTTAAGGCATCAAATGCCTTTTGACAATGCTCGTCAAAGTTGAAGGACACGTCCTTAACTAATAAATTTGTCAGAGGTTTTGCGATTAGAGAGAAATTCTTGATGAATCTTCTATAAAAGCCCGCATGACCCAGAAAGGCTCTAATTCCTTTAACTATGGTTGGTGCAATCATCTTCTTTATCACGTCTGTCTTAGCTCTTTCCACTTCCATTCCAACTTTAGAAATCTTGTGCCCAAGAACTATACCTTCGTCTACCATAAAATGGCACTTTTCCCAGTTGAGCACAAGATTCTTTTCCTCACATCTTTCCAGTACCTTATCAAGATTTTCCAGACAATGATCAAATGAATTTCCAAATATAGAGAAGTCATCCATAAAAATTTCCATAATCTTCTCGTTCATCTCCCAAAAGATGGACTCCATACAACGTTGGAATGTTGTTGGGGCACAAATTATTCCAAAAGGCATTCTGCGATAAGCAAAAATACCAAAGGGACAGGTGAAAGATGTCTTCTCCTGATTTCTGGGGTATATCGCTATTTGGTTGTACCCTGAGTACCCATCCAAAAAGCAATAGTAGGAATACCTTACTATTCTCTCTAACATTTGATCAATGAATGGCAAAGGGAAGTGATCCTTCCGTGTGGCGTCATTCAATTTTTTGTAGTCAACACACACCCTCCAACCGATCACAGTATGTGTTGGAATAAGTTCCCCCTCATCATTGATTACCACTGTCATTCTCCCTTTCTTGGGGACACAATGGATAGGACTAACCCACTCACTATCCGAAATTGGATAAATAATTCTGGCTTCTAGAAGCTTAATCACCTCCTTCTTCACAACCTCCTTCATGGTAGGATTAAGTCTCCCTTGTCGGTCTACCCTCGGCCTTGCTCTATCCTCCATGTGAATATGGTGCATCACAATTTCTGGGCTTATCCCCTTGATGTCTGAGATTTGCCAAGCAATTACCTTAATCCATTTGTTCACAATTGCAAGCACTTTATCCTCTTCATCCTTGGAGAGCTTGTTTGAGATTATGATTGGTAACCTCCCTCCATCTATTAAGAATGCATACCTTAGATACGAGGGTAGCTCTTTCAACTCCAAGGATGGAGCTTTCACTATTGAGGGTGGAGTTTGATATTTCAGATGAATTTCCAATTCCTCAAGTAAACTTTTCCTTTCGACTTCCTCCTTAACTTCATCCTCAATTTCCTCCTCTTCTTCTTGTTGTCCTTTATCCTCAATTCTAGAGATATTTTCTTTGCAGAATTCGAGGATACATTCATCAACAACGTCAATTTTCATGCACATCACCTCATCAAGAGGATGGCGCATCACACTTGTCATGTTAAACTCAACCATCTCATCTCCAATTTGGAGAACCAGTTTACCATTATGCACATCTACCAATGCATGTACTGTGTTGAGGAAGGGTCTGCCAAAAATTAGTGGACAATTCTTGTCCTCAGAAAAATCCAGAACCACAAAGTCAACTGGAAAGATGAACTTGTCGATCTTTACGAGAACATCCTCAATCACACCAAATGGTTTCTTTATTGTTTAGTCTGCCAACTGGAGTAGCATAGAAGTCAGCTTAACTTCACACAGCCCTAGTTTTTGAAATGTCGATTAAGGCATCAAGTTAATACTTGCGCCTAAATCACATAAACGCTTTGGAAACTCAGTGTCACCAATAAAACTAGGAATAGTGAAACTCCCAGGATCTTGAAGCTTAGTGGGAATATTTTTCAAGATTAGAGAGCTACAATCTGCCGTAAGAGAGACTGTCTCTTTATCTTCCCACTTCCTCTTCTTCGTGACGAGTTTCTTTAGAAACTTTGCATAGTGCGGAACTTGATCTAGCATCTCAAGAAAAGAGACACTAATCTGTACATTCTTCATTTTCTCCATAAAATATAGAAATTTCTCATCCATTCCCGTCTTTCTCTTTACCCTTTGAGGATAAGGTAAAATAGGAATCATTGGTGGTGGCAGTACGTAAACTTCTTCTTCCTCTGCAACTTTCTCTTGTGGGATTTCCTCATGCTGTACTTCTCCTATCTTGTCTTGGTCAGGGATCTCAATGTTAATTTCCTTAGCCTTCTCTTTAGCTGTTTGAGAGGCTAATTCCTTCCCACTTCTTAAGGCAATAGCGTTAACGTGACCTCGAGGATTTTCTTCAGTAGAGCTTGGGAGTGACCTGAAGCTCTTTGGACATTTGCCTTTGTAATTTCCCCAAGTTGTATTTCCATGTTGCGCATGGCAGTTGATTGTCCCCTAAGGAATTGTTCCAAATTATTTTGCCTTGCTTCTTGGCTCGCCAAGGCTTTCAATATTTGTCTTTGGTTAGTGGATGATTCTCCAGTTTGTTGGATGAATTTCTCTACCTTGTCAAATCTTTCCTCTAGGGCCCCCATTCTTTCTCTCAGAAATCCACGTGGTTGAAAACCATGTGGTGGTCCTTGTAGTGGGGCACGTAAGGGTAGTCCCTTATCAGGTACAATTGCCATGTTGTCCTCATTACTTCTATCTTTCCATGAGAAGTTAGGATGATTTCTCCATCCAGGGTCATATGTTGAAGAATATGGGTTATTCCCCATTCGGTTTCCTCCTTGTCCTTGTGCACTAACAAAATCGATTGGCTCAGTTTGTTGGTTCATCATTGCACATTGACTAATTTCATGGCCAATGTTGCCACAAGCTTCACAATTTTATTGGATAGCGAGAGCATCAACTTTGGTTAAGGTTAAATCTCGCAACTACTTTGCCATTACATCCAATTGAGCTTAAAATGATGAGAAAGCGTCAAGTTCAATCATTCCTCTCTTCTCACTTCACTCAGTTAGTTCTCTCAGCTCTCTGATAGGTTGTCTTCTTCTTTCATTTGCGATTATCCTATTTGTTGCTTCCAATTCTTCTAAAATATGGTAGGCTTCGTCTCTTTCCTTCCTCAGAAAATTCTCATTGGAGGCAGCATTAACAGTTCCCATTGTTATAGGTAAAAGGCTAAAATAAAAAGTTTTGAGCAAATATTCCTCCGATAAACCATGGTGAGGGCAACTCCTTTGTAACTCCTTAAATCTCTCCCAAGTTTCACTTAAAGAGTCACCATCAAATTGTTCAAAATTGGTTATCTCCTTGACGAGCTTGCTTGTCTTTGAGTATGGGAAATACTTGTCTAGAAAAGCATTTGCCAGCTCTTCCCAAGTGGTTATTGAAGAACCTTTAAGTTGCTTGTACCATAATTTGGCTTTGTCCCTGAGCGTGAATGGAAATATTCGTACCTTAACAGTATCATCAGATACTCCAGGATACTTGAAGTTATGAGCTAATTCCATAAAATTTCCAAGATGGTCATTTGCGTCCTCATTAGGTAGGCCATAGAACTGACTCGATGCTTGAAGCATATGAATCACTAACGGCTTGATTTCGAAGTGATTAGCTTCAATAACTGGCTGCTGAATTCTAGTTTTTGCTCCTTCATAAGTTGGTCTTCCATGGTCCATCAAAGATCTTCTAGGAGCTTGAACTTCAGCTCTTTGTCCTTCTTGTCTTTGATCCATCCTTAATTTCTCCTTTTTCTCCTTGCGGAATGACCTTTCTAGACGGGTAATGTCCTTTTCAAATTCTAACAGAAAATTTTTGGTGGAACGGGTTAAGGGCATGCACGTAACTTTCCTCGCAAGTAACTTGTATTGAAAGTAACGCTAAAAATTAACTTTTTTGTGTTTTTTTTATTTGTTAATTTAAAAATATATTTATATTATATTATTATATAAAAATAAAAATTTTCCTAATCCAAGTTCGTTCACCAAATCGAGCGTTATCAACTCAAATCCCCGGCAACGGTGCCAATTTGTTCTGCGCTCTCTAACGAGAGGGTCTGCTCTTATCCTTATAAGTTTTTTGCTGTCTTTCTAAATGACAGGTCGTCTGCCTAGATTACCAGGCTTACGCCAACAACTTCTGGCGTGCACCAAGTTTAACGATTTAGAAGAGTTGGAGTACACCAACTCTTCTAGCGTGAGAATTTTTGCCTCGGATGGCCAAAGTTGGCGTACGCCACCAATTTTTGGCGTGCGCCAACACAGCAGTTTTTTAAGCAGAGTTGCACAAATGAGTAAGTAAGGGAATATCGTCCCACAAGGACCGAGTTTAAAGCATCAACTTGGTTTAGTAACTCATCTAAGATCAATTTATGAAGTGGTTTGATTTAAACACTTGTTCTAAGTCGGATTACGAATCTAATAAATTATGAACTTAGCTACTTTGAAGGTTTGGTTTTCAAAAGAGATTTTTAACAACTTAATAAGCACAAATGAGCAAGGTGAACTTAAAACCACAATAATCAACAAATTCAGAGAGTTTATTAAGTACATAACATGTTCCAAGTGTTTCAAAAACAACCAAACTACACTCTCGTGCTAGAATGGCCTAAATTGCTTCGTTACTATGCTTAGAGTAGTTAGATGTTCTCTCGACCCCAAAAACCAACTAAGCACATCAAAGAACCAACTATATGCATCACTTTAAAGACAATAAATCACTGGGTAAGAGTATTAGCAACTCGAACCAACAACTTATCTAACTAACATTTCCATTTAAACCATCTCCTCTCGGTTTCAAGTTTAAACTAACTAACTAACCTTGGTGATCAAGAAAGTTTAGCATGGCATTAGGTTCGTTAGTTTGACATGTTCATCATGATTTTAACCCTCTAAACCGTGACAATGTAATGGCTTCAAGACACCAAACTCACAGAATTAACTACTCACGCATGCTTGCAAAGATCAATATAATCAAAAACAAGAACATACTTAGCATTAATGAACAAAATGAAGAGTAAAAGATAAGAAAGCTTTACAAGGTTCGTGTAGCTTTCTTCCTCAAGTTCTTCACAGAAAAGATGGCCAAAAATTGTAGTGCACACCTCTCTCTCACACTTCCTTGTCTATCTTATATTAATGCACTTAATTAACATAAAACAAAAGTCAAAAGTCAAAACAAATATAAAGTAACATAATATCCTAACTACTATCCACCCTCTACTCCAAAATGGTCTGCCATGGTCACAAGAAGGCCAAAAATCCTGAGTGCATGGCCCCCTCTAGTATTTTCCACTCAAAGAGGCAAATGGCAGCTCTGTCATTGTCTGGTCTGGCGTGCGCCAACTGTGCCTGGCGTGCGCCAACTGTGCCTGGCATGTGCCAGATCCTTAGGTGCTCGGTCGTTCGTGTCTGGTTGTTCTTGCTCGTGGTCGTTCTTTTGGTGCATTTCTGGCATACGCCACCTTCTTCTGGCATGCGCCTAGTCCTCAGTTTTGCACTTCTTGCCTTCGCATCTTTCCTCTCGTCCATGCATCCGCTTGTCTCGCTCGGTCGTCATCCATTTCCTCGAATTAGCTCCTAAAAACCATAAAACATAATGAGAAACAAAATATACAGCTAAAAACACGAAATAAAGAAAACTAAAACAAAGATAACTAAAACTAAAATAAAACAACCTAAAATACTAAAAACAAACTAGAAAATGGACACAAGTAATGAGTGTTTTAAGCACTCATCAATTTGAGGGTTTAGTGTGTTTATAAATGTGTTCTTATCAACGTGCTTGATACTATTGCTTAGACTTAGTTGATCACCAAGCCTTTGTAGCTAGTCAAAACTTGAGACCGAATGGAGATAGGATTGATGAAAAGGTTGGTTTGATGATGAGTACTCTTGCTAGAAGAGAAATCTTTTTGTTGACCTATTGATTGTCCTTGGAGTAGAGCATATAGTTGGTGCTTAGCTAGATTAGTTGGTTGGTAGGGTCAAAAGAATATATCTAACCTTCTAAGTCTAGTTAAGTAGCAATTTAGGCTCTTCTTGTACGAAAGTGTAGATGAGTTGCTTTAGATTCACTTGGACCACATCACATTATCACGACCCAAAACTGGATCGCTGACATGGCGCTGGATCACGCTCACCTAAACCAATGAGTCGCGGCCCAACCAGCCTCATACCAACAAATGAATTGAATTGCGAAAGCATTAACATAACTTATATAAATGCGGAAGCGTAATTTCATAATTATACGTATATATCACAAATACTCTTGCATAGTTTCAAATACAAACATAAGGTCCCACAATGTGTACAACGGAACGACTCTACTAGATCAACAAAAGGGAAATACCATCCGAAGACTTCAAAACCCGGAAGAAGACAATGGGTTCACACGATCTATCAAACAAATTCTTCGGATGTCAAGGCAATTCTCTAACTTCAGTCACCTGTGGAGGAGGGGGTAAGTACTTGGAAGTACTTAGTAGAGGATATTAAAACTAACCTATAATTAACTAACTAACTACATGCATTGACACAAATTCATGCATAGACAAATGTTACCAAATTAACATTTAGCACTTCACAAGTAATTCGAATCATAGGCAAAGACGAACAAATGAGCACAGATACGCTCCAAATTTCAGATCACACAGATAAACACGTTCTGACCCAAACTTGGAGTCACGAACGTCAAATAATGGATGGACTTCAGATAGGTCTAGATTGTGTCACTCCCTCTCATAACACTGGGATACCAAATCTTATAGCGCTTTCCTAATCCAACTCCACCAGCCATATCATAACCATATCAAATCCAATGTATCCTCAAAAATATGTGCACATGTGCCAACATCCCCGGTTGGTCACGGGTAGACCTCATCGTCCGCCATCTCACAAATTGACTCACACTTATCACACATATTCATAATCACCAAAACCAATTTCTCATAATCCACAAGACTCATATTTGTTAAAACCATGCATAAACCGAAAATCATCAAGCGCACACAAATCAAAGGACTCACTTTCACAATCCATCATATAACCACACAATTATCATATCAACCAACAACACAAGTTTATAACAAATAATGTTAGCCAAAATAGAGGTTAGGGATAATATCGCCCTACCTTAACCAAATTGTCCAAATACACCAAAAGTGCATCAAACGTCACGTCACGATCCTCGGTGTTCGAACTCCAAAAGTTGATCAACTAATCAAATAAAACAACCTTCTATCATTCACAACTTCTCAAACATAAGGAAATAAGGAAAATCTACACCTAAGTCCCTTAATATCAAACCCTCTCACCAAGTCTCCAAAACATGCATAATACTCCTCTAATCCGTTATCAAAGCTTAGTTCAACATCAAACTACCTAATAACACCTCAAATCTTATTTCAAACTTCAATATTCTAAAATCTCAAAGTGCTCAAATCCTTACAAGTTTACACCTACTTCAAGATCATCACAAGATCTACAATTATTTTCAATAAACCTAAGTCTAGAACTTACTTACCAAGTCAAAATCCAAGGTAAAGCCTCTTCCTTTTCTTTTCTCCTCTCCTCCCACGTTTCTCCTCTCCTCTCTCTCTGTTTTTCTCTTTCAAATGGCAGAGCACAACTCCACTCACAAGCCTCCCAAGATATTTACACCAAAAACTTACCATAAGTAGTAATTTCTCCCATAAGCCACTTGTCTCCCTTTTCCTCTTTGGTCCTCAACCTTTCAAGTCATTCCCAATCACTCCTAAACTTCTACTTAAGTTCTAATAAGTCCTCAAAGCAAGCCTCAATCCATAAGAGTCATAAAGTTCACCATTTTGTCAAATCTTCCAACACCGACGAGAATCGTACCTAAAACCGAGCTCCTAAGAACTTTCCCATGATCCTATCAACCAAGTCCTCAAATGTCAAAACTTTCTTAACCAAATTGTAGTTCTGGATGTTACGAACATCCTCGAATTGGAATCACTCAAATTGGAAGTCATATGAAGAAGTTATGAATTTTTGAAGAAAATGGTACGTAGCCCAGCGCCCGCTCGCAAGCCCAGCGCCCACTTGCCTCTGTTTCGGAAAAAATCTGTAACTCCCCAGCGGTCACTGGCCCTTCGAGCGCCCGCTGGGTTCCACTCTCGAATAAACTCAAATCAGTAAAGTTGTAGATTTAAGTCTTACGGATCTACTCATTTTGGAATCGCTCGATTCCGAGTTCGTATGAGAAAGTTATGATTTTTCTACCAAAATGCGACGAACTCAACTAACGCGGTTTTAAAACCGACCAACACAAAACAACCAAACGGTCGGACCGATGGTCGCAACCAAGACAAAGTTTACGAGGGTCATAACACACTTACACTAAAAACCTTTTGTATCTTGTGGTTATGTTGCTGGTTTAGGTACCTTACTCATTTTAGTAGCCTAAGTTGTTATTCTTAGTAAGTTAGTATCTAGTAAACTAATAGCTTAAGTTCTGATCTTTATATTTGTGTTTTAGACTTTAGATAGTGTAAACAACAAATCAAACTTCATAATCTGATCATAGACAAGTAAGTGAACCAAAGAGTAGGCCTAAACACTCAATCCTTGTAGTATGACAATCCTTACTTACTCTTATTGCAACTCGCTGCAACTCTGTTGTTAACTTGGTGCACGCCAGACGATCTTGATGTGCGCGAGATCTGTTTGTTCGAGAGCATTTCACTCATGCCAGGTACATTGGCACACGCCAACATAGTTTGGCGTATGCCAGAACGAGAAAGTTGGCGAACGCCCAAGGACTTGGCATACGCCTAACTTACCAAACGAATGAACAATCGATCGTCCTATGTTAAGTAGATTCAAGTAAGAACAAGATAGCAAATACACAATCGTTTACGTTGCTAGTAAGTTTCCAAATTGTCAATTGGTGTTGTTGTCAGGGATTGATGATTTAGACTCTTGATTCAATTTACGAACTCGGATTAGTATATTTTTATTTTTATTTTATTTTATTTTTGGTTTACTTTTTGACCAAGTGACTTGTCTTGCTTGACAAGTTACATGCATGCCTTTAACTCGTTCTACCAATATTTCTTCGTTGGAGATTGAAGAGGAAATAACGTAGTTAGAAAGGTCATTGCGGAAGGAGAGACGAGAGAAAAAAAGAATGGACTGAAAGCAAGAGGGTCAATGGGCTGGAGTTCATGCCCCTAGATCTTCTCTAATGGACCATAAAAGACTAACATATGAAGGAACATTAACTAGAATCCAACGGCCAGCTGTTGAAGCTAATCACTTTGAAATTAAGCCGATCATGATTCATATGCTTCAAGTTTTGGGTCAGTTCTATAGTTTACCTAATAAAGATCCCAATGAACATCTGGGGAACTTCATGGAATTAGCTGATAATTTTTAAGTATCCTGGAGCGTCTGATGATGCTGTAAAGATCAAAATGTTTTCTTATACGTTAAGAGACAAGGCTAAACTTTGGTATAAGCAACTTAAGGGTACTCCAATAACCACTTGGGAGCAATTGGCAAATGCTTTCCTTGAAAAATATTTCTCCTACTCAAAGACTAACAAACTCGTTAAGAAAATCACCAACTTTGAACAATATGAAGGAGAGTCTTTGAGTGAAACTTGGGAGAGATTTAAGGATTTGCAACGTAAATGCCCGCACCATGGTTTGTCTGTTCGTTCGAGAGCATTTCGCTCACGCTAGGTGTAGTTGGCGTGTGGCCGAGGTTCATTTTGGTCAAAATTGGCGTACGCCAGAATGAGAAAGTTGGCGCACGCCCAAGGACTCGGCGTACGTCTGACTTACCGAACGAACGAACGATCGATCGTCCTGTGTTAAGTAGATTCAAGTAAGAACAAGATAGCGAATACATAAGCATTTGCGTTGCTAGCGAGTTTTCGAATCGTCATACGTAATTATCATAATTAGTATAGGCAAACTTTTTAATTACATCATAGCATATATAAGAAAATAGATTAACATTTATAAGAAAGAAATTACCTAATTTGGCACGAACCGGTGAATTGATCTGCAATGCTCGGACTCAATTTGTTTCCTATTCTCTGTATAAAATCTGTGGGAAGGGATGATGGTATATATATTAGTTGGAAATTCATTAAATTATATTTTTACCCTTAATTTTTTTTAAAAGCTAGGCTAATTTTGTCAAATTGAAGGCACAAATGTACACAAAAAATCACGGACGGTCAGACCGGCCAGCTAATGTACAACCCAACTGTCGGTCTCCTACGTGAAAAGCGATATGGGTGTATTAGGTCCAAAATTGCATTTTTCTATGCGGGATTGATAAAAAAAATTAATTTTGTCCAAAAAAATTGTATTTTGGACAATTGTGCAGAAGCCAAGGTTCGAACCATCAACTTTCCTCGTTAAGGTTGCGCTTTGTAGTCATTTCAACTACTATAATTTCTGGATTATTATTGTTATATAGTATTATTTAAAGTGTTTTTTTGCTTGAACTGTGAACGAAAAAAATTGGGCAGAAGCCAAGGTTCGAACCTTCGACCTTCCTCGTTAAGGTCGCGCTTTGTAGCCATTTCGGCTACTCTAGTTTCTCAATTTTTATTGTTTTACCGTAGTATTTGAAGTTTGATTTTTTCTTGTACTAAACCCGCACAAAAAATTGCGGTATCATACATATTTTTTTACAAGCCGAAGCCGAGCCGGTACTTTCCATGAGCCGGAAAGTGCACAAAACCGCAAAAAATATTGCGGGTTCGAGACAAAACCGCAGGAAAAAATTCAGTTTTGTGCATTTCAATCCCGCGACTTTTTTGCTGTTTTGTACCGACCCGAGACAAGAAATTGATTTCCCGA
>SOPF01019777.1:0-21015 GCA_012979155.1 Hypericum perforatum
CCATTAACCTCAGAATCCAAAAAGAATCAACTTATGAAACTCAACTCTCAAATTTGTTAAGCTGTGAACTCAGCCAGACTATCCGAATTTCAAAAGCATGCACAAGACGTTTTCCTCATCCAATTCACACATAAGATACATATTCAGAAAACTTATCAAGTCCTCTACAATCGGCTTTAGAACATCCAACACAAATTCGGAGCCCAAATATGTTTACTCATCACGTGTTCCTCAACAACCTCAGCTAGGTGCTTAAACAACAATGTCAGATTCAAAACACGTTTCCTGTCGATTCTCTAATCACTAATCCACAAAAATATATCACAAGCAAGGTACTAAAGTACTATACAAGCTATCCAAATTTCGTGATTTAATTCAGAGCTTAAGTCCACTTACCTATCCAATCTTCTTTGCGTCACTCACTGACTACCCCAGAAACATGCTCTGTCTTCAAAAATAATTTCCTTTTGATTCCTTTATCCAAATCACAAATGGTTTTTAGTACTAGAAAGATATACGTTTCCTCTACAAGTTCCTTGACAACCACAAAACCTGAATTGGAGCAAAAGATCACTTACCAAGTCCATCTAATTTGACCTGCCTGCTTCTTCCTCTCTCCTCTAACTCTCTCTTCTTTTTCTTTTTCGGTTTATGGCTGATCTCCTGAGCTTCCCACCTCTTTTATACCCTTCCTAAGCATAAGAAGGCAGTAGGTAAGTTAGGAGCTGCTTCTTTCACCTCCTCCTTACCCTTTAACTTAGGTAATTTGGTGATTGGTCAAAGTGATTCTTTGGTCCAATCACAAACCAGCAACTTCCAATTCGTTTTTCACCTACTTCCTTTGATTTCGGACCAAACTTGTAGATGACTAAGTTGTAGGTTTATGTGTCTAGTTTTCAAATTGTACTCCCTTGTGTCCATTGGATCAAAATTGGAGAAGTTATGGCTATTTAAGTAAGGAAAAGTCAATCTGCCCGAGAAATGACTACATTTGCGGAACTCGAAATTTCGTTGCGTCAACTTGGTCGAATCTTGAACCAACTTGTCAAGGAGATTAAATGACATCAAAATGCACTTCCATAACCCATCTCTCAAGTAGATAGCACAACGCAAAAATGACCAACCAACTCTTGAGGTTATCACAGTTTTTGTGTGCGTTAGTTTGTGACTTTGTTGTGTCTAGTAGTGATTTTGTTTTGTGTTTAGTTTGTGACTAGTTTCGTGTTTAGTTTTGTATTAAGAAGTCATAATTTAGGCTGTGTTTTTGATCAAGAAAAGAAAAAGAACAAAAAAAGAGAGAAAAACAGAAAAAGAAACAAAAAAAAGAGGGAAAAAGAAAGAAAGAAACGAAACAGAAAGAGAAAGAAAAGAGGAAAAGAAAAGCCTATTATGTCCGTAAGACTAAGTAGGATTTTGCTCACCTAAAAAGGAAGCGCAAGACCAAAGAGGCACACGCAGCTAATCCGGAAAGAAGGGAAAGAGAAAAGGGAGCGAATAAAACAGGAAGCAAGAGGGAAAAGGAAAAATCCGCAAGCCTAAACAAGCACGAAGCCAACTAAAGAGGAAGTGGAGGCTAAAACAAGCTTGCGAAGTCCAAAAGAAGTAAATGAAGAAAGAAAAGAAGAAACGAAAAGGATAGAATTCGGAGATTTTGGAGATTTGCGCAGGATTTTGCGACAAAACTGGCAAAAACTTCAAACAGTCATAATTTTTGACTCGTAACTCCGATTTTCTATTATAGCCACTTTTTGAAAAGGGAAATTCAAGATCTATAGGTGTTCCCGCTATGCTGGAACGATGGACTTTGGAGGTTAAAAAACTTTTCGTTTGAAAGTTACGGCCACCTGAAGTTTTCTGTCACAGATTCGTTTGACAAGTGAAAAGAATAGTTTGAGCAAGACTTAACTAGCTTTAGTAAGAACTTGCAAGAGTTACCAAGAGAGGAAAGAGGCAAGAGTTGTGAGCTCCTTAGAGAGAAAAGCCAAATAATTGAGTTAAACACGAGTGGACTTAAGTGAACTTACACTGAGAGCAAACACGTAAAGGAGTGCACTTGTGAGGCCATTATTTTTCTAACCAGTTTTCTTTCTTGCAGCAACATGTCTCAAGCAAACAAAGGTGATAAACAACAAACAATGGCTGAAGTAGATTTTAAGGCATATACGGAAGCCATGATGGGGAAAATTCCACCGCTTGATGTGAGAAGAATTTGAACAAAGACTCGAACCATTGCAAGCACGCATAGAGGCAGTAGAGAGTTCTCGCACCAACTTACAACCAAGGAGAGGAGTTCAAGCACCACGGAGGAATGTGCCTTTAGATGGTGCAATTGGAGGGCAAGTTCATGCACCAAGGAGGTTGGCACCTATAGGTGACACGAGTGAAGAAGATTCTGATTTTTTTTATGAGGAAGACGTAGGTTCCACAAGTGGTCCTAGGAGAATGAGGAATACTCATCCCATTAGAGAAGCAAGAAGGAGAGGAGATGACAAGTTAGGGAGCATTAAACTTAAAATTCCTTCTTATTTAGGATTATCTGATCCGGAGGCATACCTTGAATGGGAGAGGAAGATTGAGTTTGTTTTTGATTGTCATGAGTGTTCTGAAGCTAAGAAGGTAAAACTTGCTGTGACTGAATTCACGGATTATGCTTTAACATGGTGGGATCAACTTGTGATAAGTAGGAGGCGCAATGGAGAGTATACCACTGATACATGGGAGGAGATGAAGGTAGTCATGAAGAAGCATTTTGTTCCCAGCCACTATTACCAAGAGCTACACAAGAAGCTACAAGGACTAAGGTAAGGAAGCTTGAGTGTGGAAGACTACTACAAATAGATGGAGATGGCCATGATAAGAGCTAATGTTGAGGAAGATAAAGAAGCTACCATGGCAACATTTCTGAATGGACTCAATTCTGAGATCCAAGACAAAATGGAGTTGCATCACTAGGTGGAGTTGGAGGACATGGTGCACATGGCCACCAAGATTGAGAAGAAACTAAAAAGGGGGGAAGAATGCAACCTAAAGCAAGCTCAACTTGGAAGTCCAACTATCTAAAGAAGTTTGAGCCAACGACATCCAAAGTAGAGCACAAGGCCAAATGTTCCAATGCAAACCCATAAAAGAAGGTGGAAACCCCTCAAGCAAGAACCGTGACATCAAGTGCTTCAAGTGTCAAGGGCGTAGGCACATCTCGAGCCAATGTCCTAACAAGCAAGTCATAGTGATTATGGAGAGTAGAGAGATCGTGACTGAAGGAGAAGACTCGGATCATGATAGCATGCTGTCATTCGAGGATGTATCTGAAGAAGAAGTCCAAGTCAATGAAGGCCTCACTCTCGTGGCAAGAAGATCCTTGAATGTGCAAGGTAAAGAAGATGATGATATGGCACAAAGGGAGAACATCTTTCATACAAGGTATTACATCAAGGACAAAGTTTGTAGTCTGATCATTGATGGAGGTAGTTGCACTAATGTAGCAAGCACTACCATGGTTGAGAAGCTGGGATTGATCACAACCAAGCACCCTAAACCGTACAAGTTGCAATGGGTGAATGATAATGGAGAAGTTAGGGTGGAGAAGCAAGTACTAATAGCGTTTCACATTGGCAAGTATGAAGATGAGGTGTTGTGCGATGTTGTGCTAATGCAAGCTAGTCACCTACTGTTGGGAAGGCCGTGGTAATTTGATAGAAGGGCGACGCATGATGGCCACACCAACAAGTAATCTTTCACTCACAAGAAGCATGTGTTCACTTTAGCACCTTTGACACCATCACAAGTTTGTGAAGATCAAATGAAGTTGCAAAAAGAAAGTGATGAGAGAAAGAAAAGTGAGCAAAAGAAACTAGTGGAGAGGAGAGAAGAAGCCAAAAAACAGAATGTTAAAACGGCCAAAAGAGAGGTTGCAATTAAGAGATCAAAAAGAAGCAGCAAAAATAGAAATAGTTTCGGCTAAAGAGAGAAAAGACGAGTGGAAAAGAAATTATTATGTGAGAGCAAGTGAGATCAAACAAGCTTGTTATGAAAGAAAGTCCATGATCTTACTTCGGTATAGGGAGATACTTTTGATCACTAACGAACTTGAGCAAGAGTTACCAAGTATAGTCGTTTCTCTTTTGCAGGACTACGAAGATGTGTTCCCCAATGAGTTACCACCAGGTTTGCCACCAATAAGGGGAATTGAGCATCAAATTGACTTTGTCCCGGGAGCTACAATACTAAATCATCCAGCATATAGGAGCAACCCGGAAGAAACAAAGGAGCTTGAGAGGTTAGTCAACAGCTTTTGGAGAAGGGGTACGTGCATGAGAGCATGAGTCCATATGCTGTTCTAGTCCTACTTATGCCCAAGAAGGATGGATCGTGGAGAACGTGTGTTGATTGTCGTGAAGTCAACAACATCACAAAGAAGTATCACCACCCTATTCCTCATTTAGATGACATGTTAGATGAATTGCATAGTTCTTGCATATTTTCTAAAATTGACTTGAAAAGTGGTTATCATCAAATTCGCATGAAAGAAGGTGATGAATGGAAAACACCGTTAAAAACTAAATATGGGTTGTATGAGTGGATGGTCATGCCATTTGGTTTGTCTAATGCACCTAGCACATTCATGCGACTCGTGAACCATGTTTTAAGACAATTTATTGGCAAATTTATGGTTGTCTACTTTGATGATATACTTATGTATAGTAAGAGCTTAGAGGATCATGAAATCTGTTTTAGATGCACTTAGAGAGGATCAGTTGTATGCTAACTTAAAGAAGTGCACCTTTTGTATGGATAAACTTGTATTCTTGGGTTTTGTTGTTGGAGCTAATGGAATACAAGTTGATGAAGAAAGATCTGAGCTATACAAGAATGGCCGAGTCCTACAAGTGTTGCAAATGTTAGGAGCTTTCATGGACTAGCTAGCTTCTATAGAAGATTTGTGAAGGACTTTAGTAGCATAGCCGCATCGATCACTGAAGTTATCAAGAAAAATGTGGGATCTACTTGGGGAGAAGCTCAAGATAAGGCATTCTAACTACTAAAAGGGAAGTTGACTAATGCACCCTTGTTAGCTTTACCAAATTTCTCTAAGACTTTTGAAATTGAGTGTGATGCTTCTGGTATAGGAATTGGAGTTATCCTTATGCAAGAAGAAAGGCCTATTGCATATTTTAGTGAGAAGCTAAGCGGAGCAACCTTGAACTATCCAACTTATGACAAGAAGTTGTATGCATTAGTTTGAGCTTTAGAGACATGGCAGCATTACTTGTGGCTCAAGGAGTTCGTGATTCATTCTGATCATGAGTCGTTGAAGCATTTGAAGGGGCAAGACAAGCTGAACAAGAGGCATGCACGTTAGGTAGAGTTCATTTAAACATTTCCTTATGTCATACGCTACAAGCAAGGTAAGGAAAATATAGTGGCTGATGTACTATCACGGAGGTACATCTTAATCTTTACTCTTGATGCAAGATTGATTGGTTTTGAGCAAATCAAAACGTTATATGCTACTGATTCTGACTTTGAGAAGATTTATCACAAAACTGAAAAGAATGCTCATGGCAAATTCTTTAGGAATGATGGTTATTTGTTTCGTGAAAATAAGCTTTGTGTGCCTAATTGCTCTATGCAAGAATTGTTAATTCAGGAGGCACATAGAGGTGGATTAATGGGGCATTTTGGAATTGCAAAGACTTTGGCAATGCTGCAAGATCATTTTTACTGGCTACACATGAAGAGAGACATTGAGAGAGTTTGTGGTAGATGCGTCACTTGCAAGCAAGCCAAGTCAAAGGTAAAACCCCACGATTTGTACACCCCACTACCTATAGCTAGCGAGCCTTGGATTGATATCTCTATGGATTTTGTGTTAGGTCTGCCTAGGACTAAACGTGGAAGAGATTCAACTTTTGTGGTATTGGATAGGTTTTCTAAGATGGCACATTTTATTCCATGTCACAAGACTCATGATGCTTCGAACATTGCTAACTTGTTCTTTAGAGAGGTTGTTAGGTTGCATGGCATGCCTAGAACAATCATTTCAGATAGAGATGCTAAGTTCTTGAGTTATTTTTGGAAGACCTTGTGGAGTAAGTTAGGTACCAAGTTATTATTCTCTACCACTTGTCATCCGCAAACTGATGGTCAAACTGAAGTTGTGAATAGAACTTTGTCAACTTTATTGAGAGCACTCATCAAGCATAACATTAAGATATGGGAAGATTGTTTGCCACATGTTGAGTTTGCTTATAACTGTTCTGTACATTCTGCCACTCAATTTTCACCATTTGAACTTGTTTATGGCTTTAATCCTTTGACTCTATTGGATTTATCACCTTTGCCTATGAGTGAACAAGTTAACTTAGATGGCAAGAAGAAGGCTGAAGTTGTCAAGCAATTGCATGAGAGAGCGAGTGCAAACATTAAGAAGAGAACGGAGCATTACGCTAGATAAGCGAACAAAGGACGACACAAAGTTGTTTTAGAGCCAGGACATTGGGTCTGGTTGCATATGCGGAAGGAGCATTTTCCTATCCAAAGGCATTCAAAGTTGCTACCTCGTGGTGATGGACCATTCTAAGTGATTGAGCGCATCAATGACAATACTTACAAGCTAGACCTCCCTGGTGAGTACAACGTGAGTACTATATTTAATGTTACTGATTTGAGTCTTTTTAATGTAGGTGATGCGGATTTGAGGACAAATCCTTTTCAAGAAGAGGGGAATGATGCAAGCATGCCTACGTCCAAGCTACAAGACTCATGTCAAGTGCAACAAGACTCATGACAAGTGCAAGTGCTAATTGGACCTATGATACGTGCAAGAGCGAGGAGGCTTCAAGCTGAACTTAGTGGACTAATTCAAGAATTCCAAGCACGTGAATACAAGTCCAAGCACGTGCATGAGGCCCATACAAAGTCCATGCATGTGATAGAAGCTATTTTGGAAGGCACGTCAACTTTGCCTACTTCGGAAGCAATTCAGACGCATAATCTGACCTAATTTGGACATGGACTTCTACAAGCTTCTAGGATATTTAGTTAGTTTATTTCATTCCTATTTAGTTGAATAAAAAGGCCAGAATCTCCTTGTCTTGAGGTTCAAGTTTTGGCCAGATTAGGAGATAGCTTTAGGCAGATTGCTTTTAGCTTATTTAGGCAGATTTCTTTTAGCTTATTTAGGAGTTTATTATTTAGGACGTTTTTGTGAACATCCAGCCTATAAATAAGGCTTAGGACGTGTGCTTTAAATGCATAATACATTCAATTTCGATTCTGAAATAAAGTCTCTTGACTTAGTGAGTTTTATTAATTCAGCTTGTTCTTGCCTAAGCTAGTGTGACTTTAGCTAGAACTCTATTTTCACTTATCAAACGAGTTTGCCATCCTCGTTTGTGGCGTGATTTGACTTGACTTGAAGTTCTCAGATTGTTCGTGGCTCGAATTGAGGCTCTTTTGCCGAGGTTCTTGCTGGTTCAGTTCGTAGGTTGAAGGTCTACTCCATTCTAGACTACAATAGATCCGTAACACTTGTGTTTCTCATGGCGAGATCACATCAAAATCTATGTCTATCATATGCTCAAATGCTACATCATCTTTTATGCTATCGTACTTTCTCTTTGCTTTTTCGATACTTGACACCGAATAAAGAAGTAGCAACACCAAATAAAAAATTAGCGAGACAAAGTAAAAAACTAGCAACACCAAATAAAAACTAGCAACACAAAATAGAAAACCAACGATACCAAATAAAAAATCAGCGACACCGAATAAAAAACCAAAGATATTAAATACAAAACTAGCAACATCGAATAAAAAACCAATTACACTGAATAAATGCACCTTCTTGGCTAGCTGGATCGTTATTGTCATGTAAAAGACCATCATTCTCATCCGAACCAACACATAGTGGTAGCCCTATTTTGCAAATTACATGCATGAGAGTCCATGCCCAATTAAAATAAGTAACACCGAATAAAAAATTAGCAACACCAAATAAAAATCTATCAATACCGAATAAAAAATTAGCTACATCGAATAAAAAATCAGCAACACCGAATAAAAAATCAACAATATTGAATAAACACACCTTCTAGGTTAGGTGGATCATTATTGTCATGTAACAAACCATCATCGTCAAACGAGAATCCATGCATGGTTAAAAGTAGCAACACTAAATAAAAGATGATATCGTCAAAGATACATTATAGATTAGATCAGTGTGGACGTGGATGATATTGCTAGTAGATGGGAGGACGTTGCTGGACATCAGTGAAAGGGGACGCCATCGTTGTTGGACGTTAGTGAAAAAGGACACCACTAGTTTTTACCAAATGGAGAGACAATTGATCATCGGTCATTGGAAAGGGTACTCTGGCAAATGGTAGAGAGTAGATTATCAGATTTGAAAAGAGAAAAATGTAGGCACTAGGTTTTACGAATAAGAAAAAGTGATAGCTAGGAATTAGGGTTTTTGGAAAAAAAATAAAGAATCTAGAGAGAAAGTAATTAAATTCAAATTAAGTAGTTACAAAGATTAATATGAGACAGAAATGAGGTAGGGTCATTTTACTAAATCACTATTTTTTAATGATTAACTTTCTTTAGTCCCCATATGAGAACAAAATGTTTGTCCTCGTCGAATCTACTCTCGATATTTTTAGAGTTAAGAGAATTTGGTTGTGACGTATGAAGTAAAACAATAAATTTATGTTGTTATGCATCCAAACAATATTAAGCAAAACATTAAAGAATAGTCAATAATAGCAAACTAGTTTCTATGTCCTCGACTTTACTGCTGGTGTGTCTTTTCAAATGTATCAAGTAAAACTCAAATAGAATACAAATAATAAAGTTGATTAATACCAATATTAAAATAAATGTGTATCAATATTAAAGTTAAAGGTAACAATACAACCCACAAACTAACAAATTTCATAATATTGAAGAACCTGCACCCCCTACGAAGAGAGAGTTAAAAAAACCATTTCTTATCCCTTCATGGGTTTCGTCTCATTCTAAGATTTTCACCATTTCTTCTCTATTTCGATCTAATCTAGGCCCTTCCTTTCTAATCATCAAGCGATAACTATTCTCCAAAGGTTCTTGTTAAGATTTGCGATCAGCGATTATTAAAAAATCATGCGACAAAATCTCCTTAGTGCTCCTTCCTTGTCTCTTTAGATAAGTGATGGTCGTGAAAGTGACTATACTGATGGCAAAAGGGGAACAAAGGTAGGAGGCAATATATGATAAGGATATTGAGGAAGACATCCTAGACCTTCCTCTTGATCTATCGGAGGGATAGCGGAGCACCAAAAACTTATATCTTGTCGGTACAGTCTAGACCGAAAAGATGATTAATGCAAGGGCATTTTTAATGATGATGTGCAACCTTTGGAGGCCTAAACATGGTATGGACTCATAGAAAATCTGTGGGAACAGATTCAAGTTCATCTTCAAGAACAAGCAGGATGCCGATAAGGTGATATCTAATCAACCTTGGCTTTTTGATCGGTGTGCGATTATCCTTGCAGAAGTGTTACAATTGATGTAGCCTTCAAAAATCCCCTTATTCAAAGTGCCTTTCTGAATTTAGATTTATGATATCCTAATAGGGGGTTATGATATTGGGATAGCCCACACCATCAGAGGTATGCTTGGAGATTTTGTTGAAATGGATGATGTAGAGGATCTAAAGGGGAACTATGCAAGTTAGGGTTATCTTGGATATGCACAATGCTTTGGTAAGGAGCAAACAGGTGCGGTTTAGAAATGGGTTGGTGGTGTGGGTATCTTTAAGTACGAGTGGCTTAGATCCTTCTATAATTAATATGGAGGATTAAACCACATTGATAGGTATTATGATTTGGATACAACGGACGTGACATTGGTGGCTTCTGTCTATGAATTTGGGGATTGGTTATGAGCTCTACATCAGAAACCAGTATTGATGATGGTAGAGGGATGTCTTAATCGGTGCATAAGATCCAAGAGAACTATGTTGACAAATAATGACTCAAGCTCGATGGGTTCAGTGGCTATTGTGTTGGAAGAAGATGCAATAAAGGTGGCTGATGTAAGACTTTCTCTCGGGAAGATTACATTGAACCATGAGGATGAGAGCCCTCCCAATCAAAAGGTGTTATATAGGAAGCCGATTACTAGGCCAAAAAAGATGCTACAATTAGGACTTGGGGGCTCCAAGATTTGGGGAGGCCCTTATCAGACTATCATCGCATAGAGGGATGCTATCCCCCTCCCTCAGGCTACCTCTAACCTTAATTTTGTCTTATCTGATCTATTACCCAATCGCTATATCCCTCCTCACCATCGTATTTTTCTTGTGCAGGAACATGTGGTCCCTATGGATCGACAAGTGCCAGAAATTTGCTCTACTACACAGTAAGATGTGGTCATGACTCAATGTGAGAACCTATTTAGTACAGAGGTTATGGGCATAACAGAGAGGGAGAATGATCAATAGGACGTGAAAGTGGATCAGGTTTAGCTTGGAAATAGGGATGTAGTCTTTCTACAATAATGGAAGAAAAGGGCAAGGGTTCAAGGAAATGGAACTGGCTATAATTTTTATAAATGGTGGGGGCAAACTAGTCAATATCAATAGGACAAATTTTTTTAAAATATTAGCTATAATGTTTTTTGGGAGGAATTGCTTCCACAACTGTACAAATACATCCGTCCTTATATATATGTATGTATAAAAGTATGAAAGGAAAATACTAAATATTGATTAGTTGGGAAGAGTTGAACTGATCCCTACAAGAACAGTTTAAACTTTGAAAAAATTGGTATCTGTTCGAAATAGCACATTCGCGATAAGGATTCTGGTGGCTCTTCGGAGCGACGACTCTTCTATGTATTGGGACCAAACAATTCAAAATTTTAGATATCCATAAATACTTGTTTCATTGTGGAGTTCATAATGAACTTAAAAAGTTTTTCAGTGAGAGTTCTTCCTTCTTCCCAAAACAAACCATTCTTGAGTCTTTAACACTTGCGATATCTTTCTTCGAGAAGTTTGTGAGAATGTAACTTGAAAGGTTAATTCCTTGAGACTATTTATACCATAGTGGGAGGAATTAATACCTTTGAAGAAAACATTGTTTTTTAGTGTGCCTAACATATACTTTATTGAATACTCCATTTCCCACACATATTACACAAAAACATGATTATTGCCAAGCCTTCTCTTGAGCAACGTCACGTGGAAGATGGAATGTATTAAACACGAGGGAGGCAACTCCAGCTAGTAAGGTTGGATTATCAAGAACATAAACTTGCCTACAGAAAACTCCCTATCATTGATGTTTGCTCTCGCTCGAGGCCTAGTATCAGAGGTGGAGTGTAACTGTAAACCACTTCGAATGAAAAGCATTTGAGGGTTGAGGGGTATGAGGTATTATACCAGTATTCTGCTACCATAGAGAGCCATTTGTCTGGATCACTCGTAACACAATTACTCATAGGTAATGTTCAAGGCACTGGTTTAGCCTCTCTGAATGACCATCGGTTTGTTGGTGGTACGCAGAGCTGAAATGGAGGTTGAGCGAGTAACGATCTACCATGACAAATATTACAAAGTCTATAGATACGTCCATCCAAACCCCTTTAGGCATGGCTAGGGGTTGCAACAGTTTACACAATGCTATATGCTCCCTTTGACATGTATCACACTCCTTTACAAAGTACATAATTTTCTCTTTGATTCTTGGCTAGAGTATAGCTGTTAGTTTTATTTTCTTGTATGTGACGAGTCTTCTGAGTGACCACCAACTGGTGAGTTAGCATCTGATGAATGATGTCAAGATGCAAATAGCTAGAGCTACCATTTGTAACTGTCAAGATCCACATTTATGATGTAATACTCCTTGTTGGTAGTGCTCATTGTTGTCGAGTGTAGTGACCAACTTGGTAGTTGTTAAGCCTTGACATCTCCCTCATAGCTAGCTTCAACCATAGCGTGCCAACTTGGAATAGCTGAGGAAATGGCCTACAACTCGAAATTAATGGGTGTCATTGATCTAGGCTCTTTGGGAAGTCTCGAAAGGGTGTCTATCGCCTTGCTCTCAAAGCCCCTTCGATACTCGATAGAGAAATCCAAGCCCATCAACTTAGATACTTGATGCACATAAAATTAAGAGCAATTAAATATGCAATCAAATAGTATAGTGGTAAGTAATGTTCATAATTGAAAGCTAGAAAAAAATTAGTAATTAAATTATATGCAGCAATTAGCATATATTTTATTGAGAAGGTTTATGGTTGTAATGAAAATAAAAATAAAGATAATAACATAAAAAAAAGTTGTAAAAATAAAGATAAAAAGAACACAATGCTTTTATGGAATTACTTTCTATGTCAAAATTATAGATTTTATGAAGTTCTAACTAGTACTTGGAGTTTTCTAATAAATATACCTAATGCTTTTTCTCATTAGGTTGATAAAACTAAGATAGTAAATGTCTAAGTTACTAATAAATGCTTTCAGTCATCAACTAGACTTAGAGATAAACTGATCTCAATTATGAAGATTCTTCCTAAATGCTTATTCTTACAATATCAAGATGTTTCTTTCATATCTAAGAATATGCGAATTGATTCTTTCATTAACTTGAGTGCCTTTTAGTCCACTCTCATCAATTATAATCATAACCTAGGTAATCAAGTTAAGGTAAGTATTGACAATAACAATTAACAACTACTACGCAAGATATTTGAACCATAATCCAACATAGATAATCAATCACATAATTAAGATATCATACTCACAAGAGAAATACTCACTACATATTTTCAATAGGCACAAAAGAATAACCAAAGTCATAACAAAATAGAATAAGGAAATAGAACAAAATATAGTTTCATAGGGCTAAAATAGGAGCCAAAAGTCATCTAAAACCAGACTACTATCAAAACTTAACTAAATAAGAAGTCTAGAAAAGGCTAATTTTTGATAATCCCGTAGTTGACATTAGCTTGGCACACGCTAGGCTTTCCCTCTGGACCCCTTGCGTACGTAAGGATTCCCAATATCTATTAGGTCATGCATGCTCCATCTCTTTGGCATGTGACAGACTCATAAAATGCCTTCCGCATGCTAACCTTTGCTTTAAATTTTGCATTCTTTCAATCTAGTTGCTCACAAAGTGCCTTAAAATCGATAAAATACATGAATACTTAGTAAGTCTATTTCATGACTTAAACATAAATGAACAACAAAATACTCACTAAGACATGATGAAAATAAATGAATTACTTGAACATTTATACGCTCGTCAATACTCTATTCTATCACAGATTCATTTTAACCTTTTGATCCAATAAAAATTGTAGGCTTTAATGGCTAGTTTTAATAACAAACAATGCTCCCTTTTTATAATATTGCCATCTCAATATTGTAAAAAGGGCGACCAAGAGTTCCTTTTTGTAAACTACCATTCTGGTGTTGGAAGGGCCAAGTGCCTCACTCATCTTAAGTGATGACTTCTCTCATCTTGGTTTCTAATGCATCTATTTCTAATACAAAGGGATGAAAAAAGTTGGGATAAGCCTAGGGTAGTCGCCATTAAGATTTTCAGATTTTCAAAAGTTATTTATACGTAAAGCAATCATTAGGATGCATCTTTTATTTTGAAATTTTATGAGTGGTTGGGCCAGTAATCCATTATTTTTGACAAACTTCTGATAATAACTTGTTAGCCTAGGGAACCTTAAAGATCTTTAACTATATATGGTGTGGGCTAGCTAACCATCGCCTCTACCTTTCTTGGTCAGTATTGACTACTTTTCAAAAAAATTGACATGACCTAGTTAGTCTATCCATTTGAGACCTAGTATATAGATAATTATGAGCAATATAGCATTTAATCAAGTAGTATAGTAGTTAGTAAGGTTTGTAACTGAGGATTAAAACACAAAATCTAAATAATCAATCTCACACAACAGGAGTGATAATTTCTTTTATGAGGAATGTTATGGTTGAAAAAAAGTAAAATTAATTGATAATGTAAAGAAACAAGTTGTAAACATTGGAGATAAAACACGCATAATACTTTCATAGATTAACTACATATGTTAAGATTATACTTCTTATGAAATTTTGACTAGTACTTGTTGTTTTCTAATACATCTACTTAATACTTTCACTCATTAGATTGATAAAACTAAGATAATAATGGCCTTAATTACTGATTAATGCTTTTACTTATTAGTTACACTTAGGACTAAATGAATCTCAGTTATGACAATACCTCCTAACTAATTATTCTTATGATATCAAGATGTTTTATTAATATATAAGAATATTTTAATTGATTCTTCTATTGACTTTGAGTGCCTCTCCGTCCACTCTTATTCATTCTAATCAATTAGCAAATACTACACAATACATCCAAAGTATAACTTAACTTTGATACTCAAATACATAATTAGGCTCTCATACTCACAAAAAAATTACTCACTATGCATATTCATTAAGTACAAAATAATAATTAAAGATATAATAAAAAATAATAAGAGAAAGTGAGAGAGAAAAATTTAGTCTCCCGATCAAGTCTTATTAAACTTTATCATGATGCTAATTGGAAAATAACTTTGATTAATCCCAAAATTTATAGTAGTAAGCTCTTTTAACCTACTCGAAATCAATTATGATCTCAAAAGCTAAAGACTAATGTCCCTTATACAACCATATGTCAAGCTAGAAAATAGGAAAATATAGAAAAATCATTCCTAATTGAAACCCCTAAAATCCAAAATAAGTGGCTTAAAATAAAGAAAAATACTAAAGCATAATATTTATAGTCTACGACAAAGATCCAAAGTTGTCTAAGTCCAAAATAGGCTCAAAACCATCAAAGACCTTATGCGTTAGAAGTTGCATGCCAAACTAAAGAAGTTGTGCACTTCTCATATATTACTTGGTAGTTTCCATCTTACTAAAGTCTCAATTTTGCTCGGATCCATATATATATATATTCCTTCTTTGGATATAACATTTCTGGAAAGTAACATTCTCAAGTCAAAACTTTTACTTCTTCAGTTTGGCATACAACTACTTCTATTGTATTATTTATAATACATTTTTAAGTATTCTTCATGCACCTCTATGCTTGGTGAGTATACTAGGATGTCATTAATAAATACTACCACATATTTATCTAGGTAAGGTTGGAAGATTTGATTCATCAAGTCCATAAACTTAATGAGGGCATTTGTCAATTCTAAGGCATCACTACAAACTTATAATGGTTATATCTAGTATAAAAAGCTATCATGTGAATATCTTCTTCTTTAATCTTAGACTGATGATAACTTAATTACAGATCTACTTTAGAAAATACATGTGTTCCTTTTAGTTGATCAAATAAATCATCAATTCTAGGTAAGGGGATTAGTTCTTGATAGTGAGTCTATTTAGTTCTAAATAATCAACACAAAACCTTATAGAGCCATCTTTTTTTACAAGTAATATTGGTGCCCGCCGTAGTGATACACTTAATAGGATGAAGCCTTTTTCTAGTAAGTCTACTGGTTAGACATTCAATTCTTTAAGCTCCATTGGGGCCATGTAGTATGGTGGTTTAGGTAACAACCTGGCCTCCATTTAATTTAGAATTCCATATTACAATTGGATGGCAATCCTTAGATCTCTTCTCGAAAAATATTGAGGAAGTGTCTAGCCACTAGAATTTAATATGGTAGCAAAATAAGCAACTACACCATTTTGCACAAACCTTTAAGCCTCTATTGCTAAGATTATTAATAAGGGTGGTTCCACGCTCTCTTTTCCATAAATAGATTCCTCATTTCCTGCGAGTCTAAAGATGACTAACTTACTCCTACAATCAATAAAGGTGTACTATCTAGCTAACCAATCTATTCACAAAATAATATCAATGCCCATCATCCCTATGACTCAAAAATATCGGTTGAGTTTATGGCCACGAATAATGATATCGTAGATGCAACTTTGATCTATAATAATATTTTTTTCCTAATGGTGTTCTTACTGACATTTCTTCTCCGCTCCTATTCTTTGACAGCCTATGCCTCCTCTCAAAGTATTCTTCTAAGTTGAACAGAGTATTTACAAGAGACTTGGCTACTAAGAATTAGACGAGAAGAAAAAATTTCACATACTATGTAGTTGCTTTGGCTAGGTACCAAGATACATAACAATGATGATTTCCTTTAACAAAGTCATATCATAAAATCAATGTGCTTTAGATTTATAATATTCAGGGATGACACAATATCTATTATAAGAGTGAGTCTCAATCTAATGGCATCTTTTACTTTTGTAATATAATCGATAAAAATTTCCATAAGCCATCATCAAAGTAGAACTTATTGAGTGTTAACCACATAGAGTTGCATGCACAATAGTCTAGTTAATATAAAACAAAAAGGACGTGAAAAGTAATGTGTCATTCAAAATTTTCAAATGATGGTAATTAATGTGTTCGGTAAAGAAAAATAAATAGACTTTATTTATTTTTAATTTATTTCTATATATCTCATATTACAAGTAAATAATGAGATAGTTATTTTCAATATATACTATAATTATTATCTATAGAGTAGTTTCTTGTCTATCGAATGTGGCTTCATCTCCTTTAACATCTTGTACCCGTATCTACTAGAATAGTACATAAAGGTGACACCATTAAAAGATCTCAACATAGCATGAGGTAGTAATAATACTCTAACCTCTTTTTATTTAGGCTAGGAAAAATCTAATCTGGTAAGTATTCGTTTCCAATCATCCTATTAGGTATCTTGATAAGTAAGTCATGAACATAACTAGCAACTTCAATGGAGCTAGAGAACATCACATTGACAATATTGGTCATGTGTTAGGCGAGTTCCCTAATAAATAATTCAAATTGTCCAATAACATAAAATACCTCAAACATCCCCAAGAGGAGAAGCTAGGAGAATAACAATAATTTAAATACTAGCATTATCACATTAGTACTAAAGTAGAACTAGTTGTTACCCCTCTAGTTTACCCTATAAGGGATGTTTGAGGCATTTTATCTTGTGAGACAACTTGAGTTATTTAATAGGGAGTCCTCCCAGCACATGATAATACGGTCAATGCGCTCTTCTCTAGCTCTATTAGGGTTACTAGCTTTGTTTATGGCTTGTTAACAAGATCTTTAAGGGGGTGACCGAAAATGAATACCGTTAAGATTGAATATTTTATCACATGAATCAATAAGGTTAGAGTATTATTACTTAGTCAAGTTGGGATCTTATAATGATGTCTACTTCATGTGTTGCTCCAGTCGTGACCATATCTTACAGACAACAATATAAGCAAGATCTAAGGACGAAGAAAGTGTAGCCTTAAATATGAGTACAATTACAAAATATTAACAACAAAATTGTGTTTATAGCTTTCCAAAATAAAATAAGAAGATAAGATATATGGACACTTCGTCTCACAATTGTTGGCAAAGAAAGTTTAAACATTCGCTTTCTTAGAATTTCAATGTATGCATAGGGAGTTGAAAAGAAATGACAGAGAAAAAACGAGAAAGCAAATGTCACTTTTTACTAGAATAACATTCCTTTTTGGTAAAGTTACTTGAATAACAATAACATAAAGAAACTAGGTCACATATAAAAAGAAAGATTTGTTACTTCCATCTATCTATTATTTCAAAATTGTAACGAGTCCCACCAATATAATTAAGGACTAACACCATCGAAAAGCAATTGTGCTAGCTGTTATTTGCTGTATAATATGATTATTTTCTTGGAAGTATGTGAAACGATTATTTGACTTATAACATTCAGAAAGAATTCTCTGAAGTAACATCCAATTTAACAGAAATTTGGAGCACGACCTAGTTTTAATAACAGTGAGGTATCAGAAAGAGTGTGGCACACTCCTTTTGCGTATTGGGGTCAAGTGGAACAAATAAACTAAAAAAGTGGACAAAAACAAAAAATCTTTCATATAATTGTCTAAGGAGAGAACTTACTTTGTGGCAAAACTAGGGACCCGAGACCTTATTTTAATAACAATCCCAACCAGGCATAATTTTTAGAACTCCTAACATGCATACAGTTAGGAGTGAGCAAAAAATCCATTATCCATAATCCAAATCCGATATCTAAATTTTTTTTCGGATTCGGACTCGGATAATTTTATGTTCGGATTTGGATTCAGTAATCCAAAAAAATTATTTCGGATTTAGATTTGGATATAGATTTAAAAAAAACAATTTGGATTATCCAAATATCCAAAATATCTAAAATATATATAATAATTTATAGGGTTAAAATTGTATATATCTATTGGACTTAGGCCAATTCTTTAGTAATTGAAAAATAAATTAAAAAATCTATTACTTTTCTTAAAAGGCCACCACTTCATGAGCTGAAAAACACAAATAAAAAATACTTTCAAGTATATTTATTCTGTAGTCTAACAAATACCTAAACCTTAAATATTCTAGCCAACACCGAATATATCTACCAATTTTTTAGTTACGTTTGTTTATTACTTATATATGTCTGTTAAAAATTTGGAAAATCGGATTATTTGATTCCATATCCAAAATAATTTTGGATTTGAAATTTCGGATAATTTTTTATTCGGATTCGGATTCGGATCAAAAAATAGTAATTTTGGAAATTTTGGATAATACAAAATTCGGATAATTCGGATTCGGATAATCCAAATGCTGACCCCTACATACAGTAAAGTACCAAGTTCCATCTAACATAAAGAGACAATATTAATAAGAGATTTAACAAATGACAGCTGCGAAATCCATCTCAGTAGCTGATTTGTCTTCTAAGTTGTATTTTTTCCGGCTTTTGCTGCTTTTTCTTTCTTTAGAATTGCTACTTCTGGATTTAAAGCAGTAATTCAGAGCATTCTTCAGGTCAGGTATATGATCAACTAAACATATAAAATCACGTGCCCGCAAACTAAATGAAAAGAGGGAGAAATCAACCTTGTATTATCTTCTGAAGGGCTTCGATGGCCAGAGAATCCGATCTCACAAAAATCTGATTCCTCGTCATAATCTTGGAAATCAGAGTTTGCTCCGGCGTCAACCCTTATGCAATCACTTTAGCGGATATATCCTGTCCAAAAGAAAGAACCGAAACATTATAAACCACAACGAAACGACAGGACATGGCACGCTTTCTATCGTGCCAAGAGGGAAGAAATAACACAAACGAACCTTGTCGTTAACAATCCCGGAGAGCAAGGAGTTGGCATCGTTCAACGGCATTGAAGCGGCGGGTAGTGCCGTTGTCGGATTTCTTGCTGGATGGGCCCGTTCGATTGGTAATACTTATACTCGTGACAGCCCATAAGAATAGAAGAAGGTGAGGTGGTTTCGGGAGAGCGACCGCTTTTCTGGGGTCTGAAGGGTTCGATCCGCTTCTCTCGGGGGATTGGGAGAAAGGGTCTCTTCTTCGCGCCTGAGGTGGGGAGGGATGGAGGGAAGAGAGGCTCACATATTCTCCGCCTCTCTCGTTAGTTAGTTGACTGTATTGTCGCTTTTTTATTTTATTTTCGTGGTCCTTATTTTCCCAACTGGAATCTATATTTTTTTAGTACTGTCGTAGAAGTAGAAATTGTCTAATATTGATTTTATGTAAAGTAATAAGTAACCTTCTCCAGAATAAAAAAGAAGTAACAGATCTAAACTGATAAAAACATTTATCCCCAGTTAGTGCAGGGTTTAAAATATTTGTAATCCATTTATCTTAATAATTAATATTTTTCTAAATTTATTCATACCATTGTTATTAATACACTTGGAATTTTCTATGAGAAAATGTTATTAAATTTACAGTTAAAGAGATGTCTTCGTCGATAAGAAAAAGTTAAAGTTAAGAATTGTTGGAGTTTTCTATGAGATATTAAGGGGACGCGATTGGGTCCTGGAGTGTATTTCCAGGATGGAGCTGGACTCATTTAAGTCAGGGGTAAAATTGTCCAGATAACCCCTTTTTGCAACACGCGCGGGAGTATTTAATAATCCCTGCCGCCTCAGACCAACAGACCATTTGAACTTTTGAAAATCTATAACCGTCGAGTCGAGAGGAAGAAATCACCCGCGAGATTTCAGCTCGGAGATCCCGGCGAGATTTGGAAATCACAGCAAGATAGCAGCTCAAAAATCACGGCGAGACGGAGTTCACGGCGAGATAGTAGCTCGCTCGGAAATCACGGTGAGATAGCAGCTTGAAAATCATGTCGTATTGCCCGCCGGAAAACAAACTGGATTCCAATCTCATAGTCAAAGATTTGCCGTTCATGGATTCCGTCGCCGTCATAGATCCCCCGTCGTCTTCATCAGCGATTGAAGGTAAAAGTTCAAATGGTTTGACGAAATTTGTTCAAGTGGTTTATCCCCCATCATCTTCATTGCATTGGTACGTTAAAAGTAGATTTTCATATGTATGCAAATCGTTTGGTAAAGTATATTTGAATGATTTGTCTTAATATGTTCAAGTGGTATTCGTAATATTTTCAAGCGTTTTTCGTAGTGTGTTCAAGTGGTTTTCGTAGTGTGTTCAAATGGCTTCACAGTGAATGTTCAAATGGTTTGCCAAATTCTGTTCAAATGGGTTTCCAGTTAATATTCAAGTAGTATTCTTAGTATGTTAAAGTGGTTTCCCTAGAGTGTTCAAGTGATTTTCTACTATGTTTAAGTAGTTTACCAACTAATGTTCAAGTAGTTTTTTTACTATGTTCACTGGTTTTCTTAATATGTTCAAGTGGTTTGCCAGAAATTTTGTTCAACTGGTTGTCCAACATGTGTTCAACTGATTTGATGCAGATCCTGAACCTCCTACTGGTGATTTGATACACAACATTGATATGCAACAACTTATAGGTATGTTTAAAAGTGATTTTCTACTACTGATTTGCCAGATATGTTCAAGTGGTTTTCTTATTATGTTTAAGTAGTTTTATTGCTATGTTCAAAGTGGGTTGCCAAATGATATTAT
>SOPF01019787.1:0-10182 GCA_012979155.1 Hypericum perforatum
CGTATCTCGAAGAAGTGCATTCTCATAGCAGTCTATCGATACAAATTGGACCGGCTGAGAGACGAAGATGTAAGTAATAAGTCCTTACATGTACCAAAGTACTTTAATTTAATTATTTAATTTTAATTGTGTTTATTATCATAGGTGGTTTGGCTTTTGTAAATCGAAGGCGTTATTGTGAACTTGCCTAGTATATGTCATTGAGATTGGTGGCTGTGGCTAGCAAGAGTGCTACTGATTTCTTTCTACGCTGTAGAGTGGCATTACCCGAGCTGGGTGTTCAGGAAATTTGGGTATATTCAAGGTATTCTAGCACCTCCTGAACCTGATAATGGGATGCACACTACAGCAAAGGGTAGTCGTGGTCAGTGTGGCACGAAGTGGGATGATCTATTCCCTATGCATGTCAGTCTATGGAAGGACCACCAACATACATATGTGTGCCACCCAGGAGTACCTACAGAGCGCTTGTTGGTCCACTATTATAATGGATATATGGACTAGTATAGACAAAAGACTCGACGTTTCATCAGCCATGAAGGAGCCATGGTCCATAGAAGTGTAAGTACTCTTCATTACTTTGTCAATTCATTACTTTGCACTATAGGTTTATCATACTATTTTTATTTTTTTAGAGACAATATCATAAATCTATTGATTGTCAACTATAGGCTGATGCTGTTGAGCATATCCGTCATGAGAATTAGCCTGATTCAAAAATGCAATCTTTAAAGGAGGTGGCATTACAGTTGGTTGGTGAGGACCGATGGTATATAGACATACCCCAGTCATAAGCACCTTTACCACCACCACCAGGTATGGTATACAATGTACCAGAGGTAGAGAGAGTTCTTATTACGAGGCGGCAGACGAACTTGTTCAACCATTGGACCAAGTTGCCGATGGGTTATATAGTTTAGGAGAGCAATATCGCTCTGATGCAATAGGGAGACTACATGAGTCAGCCTGTTTCACAGATGCAACTTCTAACCCAAACATCATAGCCACCCTCCTCACTAACGCAGGAACTGCACATTGGCACTTCTGGTAGTATGCCAATGGCTTTCAGCCAATCGGTGGCACTTCCAACCTCTCCTACTTTTATGTAGTCCTTGCTTAGGTATACCTCCCAACATTATTAATAACCATTTTTTAAGTAATTCATGATGATAAATTATATTATGTTATTTTACCAGTGGTAGACCCAGTGGAGGATATTTTGGAGACCATATGGCGGATAATGCTTTTTCAGCTTCGATTTCTCCATGTATGGTAGTCATGCATTCTAGACATCTCCAGAAATGCGACTACCAGATATTAGGACGTCCTCATTGCAGCATCTGCCCGATCAGCATTTCAGTAGTTTTTGAGAGCAGCATTTACATTGCCAACTGTGGTTGTTTGTCCTTAGTAACATTAGCAGCAATGGCCAATGGAGACATATGCTTCTTGCTCGCATAGGTGAACTTAGTAATTTTAAAATTCAATGTCTTAGCGTGTTGTTATTATTAATCATTTGTTATTTTTTTCACAGGCAAAATATGATACCTTCTCAAGCAGCTATAGACTCCAGTTCGTCAGAGTATGATGAAAGTTATGCCCGTTGTGAAGAAGATCTTTCTAACGGACAACACGAAGAAGTACGTGCAGTTCACATACAGCTAGGACACCCAGCAAAGGAGACAGATCTTATATCCCAAACTAGGTCAAAAATCATATCCGATGGGCCAGGTAGATATGGAAGGATGTTTGCACAGACTAAGAAGACTGAGAAGGCTACAAAGAAAAAGTAGGGGGTCTAGCATATTTTAGTTTGAATTTTATTTGTTGTTAATCCTGTTTATTGCAAAACTTGTTTGGTTATATAAAATGCAAATTATCATAATTCCATTATGTGATTCTAACAAATGAACCGACATGCATTAACATTGGTATAACCGACTATAGACAATATTTGGTCAATCCTGAGTTTTCTTCTTCTTTCATTGGAAAGACCTTGAAAACATTGTCTTTCCCAATATTAAGTTCATTGAATTCTCCGCATTTCCACTTGACATTTATCTAAAAATTAAGATTTGTTAGTATAGTTTAGGCACACTCGGACGATTATATAAAGTGCACAATATATTTATATACTTACATTCAGAAGAAGGAGAACACACCCCGAATATATGGTCCCAATTTTGTCATCTATAAAACCATGACACTCACCCGAATTGTCCTATACAATAACCACAATATTAGTACAATTTAGTGAGTAACATTCAAGTCTATTTTCAGCAATAAAGGTCATAGTATATACCTTAAAATCTACAAAATAATATCTATCATAATAGGGATGCACACTCTTTTAGTCACCTGAATCGTCCTGTACAACAAGCACAATATTAATACAATTTTATCAGAAATGTTGAAGTCTATTTTTAGCAATTGAGGTCATAGTATATACCTTAAAATCTGTAAAAAAAAAAGGGACGCATACTCTTAACAAGCACAACCATCATCTGATAAAAATATAAAATCATTTATTAGCAAGCCATTTATATTTTATTACATCTTTGATGATACAGTCATATTGGGTGCGCTTGAATTTCTCAAGTGAAGTTCTGAGAAATACTCCTGTCTTCTTATAAGTCAAACCTGTATACAAAAATATGTGCATATTAATTTGTATATGAATTAGCTATGAATAAATATCTTAATTATGAAGATATGCTTTGGCACGCGTCCACGCATCAGGCTCGCCAAATAATTCTTTGAGCGCCTTCTTCTTTGTTATTGCTTCTTTCTCAACCTTGGCCTTTGCTTTCTTAGCATTGACCTTCACTATTGGATCAACATAACCTAGGGTACCCTTGTAAGATGTCTAAAGATGATGCCAAACTTTGAGTCATAACAGTCCTGCATGGTAGGTAGATGACAGTAGGTGGTGAATGGTACTCATATTTGTCTACACTATCATCGTCAGATCCTACGTGACCTTTACCGTGACTACTTTTTCTGCTCCAAATTGTGCAATAACAGCAATGTTTGTGCAATTGTCTTTAACATGACCCCTACCATTGCATATCTTACACACGATGTGCGAAGGTGCCTAGTCCATCTCATTCTATATTTGCTTCTTTGGTTGACCTCTACTCCATACAATTCTTTTATCGAGAATTATCCTGTTAACTATTGGATCTTCTGGTGGTGGCCAATATGTAGGATTTCCAATAGGGACAAATAAGTGCTGATAACATAACTGTGTTGTCTCTACACAATAATAAGGGTTGACATATATCTTGTAGTCTCTAATGCCCATCGTGATACAACAAGCCATTGCATGTGAACACAGATAATGAAATGCTTGAAATTTCCCACATTTGAGTGTTCTTCTATCAAGATGCACCCTATGTGTATTCCCACCTTTTCCTCTGCGATGGTTTACCCTAGTAAATACTGAAAAATCACCAATTTGAGCATTGGATATTGAGACAATATGGCCTTGCACTTTGATCTTCCATTTTTCCAACTTGTCCCAGAGGATCTTTGATAACATTATCTCACAAGGAACACATGATGACTATCAATCTTCCGCACTTCCGACTGAGGCATCTATGCAGCTAGTCGCATGTACGATTCTACTTGTTGTTTTATTCTATCTCGATTCTACCTAGGAAAGGATGTTTGGTCATTCATTCTTTTGGTCAGTCTGGCGTACGTCTGACACAGTTGGCGTGCACCAACTTTAGACAAAATTCACACTATGACACACGCCAACTTCAGCTAGTATGCAATTTTTTTCACGAACGAACAACCTGGCGCACGCCAAGTAGAGTTGGCGTGTGCCAAGTTAGCACAAGTTTGTAGAGGATATATTACAATAAGAATAAGTAGGGTTGTCGATCCACAGAGATTGAGTTGTTAGGCCTACTCTAAGGTTTACGTACTTAACTAGGATCAGATTATGAAGTTTGTTGATGAACACTTGTGATCTAAACTCTAAAGATTGGATATAAAGGTCATAATAACTAACAAATGCAAGGTTTGTATATAAAACACAATATTAACAACTTATAAGCTAATAATGAGCAAGGTGCCTAAACTAATAACGTAACTATAAGATAAAGAGGGTCTGAGTGTATATGATATGGTCTGAGTGAATCGAAGGCAACCTCAACCACACTTTCGTGCACGATGAGTCTAAATTGCTCCTTAACCTAGCTTAGAAGATCGGATATGTTCTTCCGACCCCACCAACCAACTAAACTAAGTTAAGCATCAACTATAAGCTTCACTCCAAGGACAATCAGTAGGTTACCAAGGAGATTTCTCTCCTAGCAAGAGTACTAATCATCAAATCAACCTATCCATCAATTCTATCTCCTTCCGGTCTCAAGTTTTGACTAGCTACTAAGGCTTAGTGATCAAGCAAGTCTAAGCAATAGGATTAAGCACATTGAAAAGAACACATACAAGAACATACACAACTTATACAGTGGCTACATCAAGGGTAACAAGGCACCAAACTCATACTACTACTCAAACATACTAATATTAAACATAATAAACATCAACATAGATAAAAGAGAGAAAGGAATGGAAATTTATCAAGTCTCCAAGCTCCAACTCTTCAAGTCCACGTTCTTCTAAGTAAAAGCAAATATTTACATTTGTTTTGGTGGAACAAATAAACCACAAATGCGCCACACTTGTTTACAAGACAAAAACTACCTAATATACACACTAACTAAAGGAATAGTAAACTAAATATCTAGTCTAACTTATCTAATAACTTAATCAACCTAAAAATATCCTAAAAGTGCCTACCAAACTTGTCCCCTTGTCTTCACAAAGTTTAAACCGCCCTTGTCACTTCTCCTATTTGTTTGTCCAACACTCAGCTTTATTTTATTTTTGCCCGTCTGGTCTGGCGTGCGCCAGATGCACCTGCGTGTGCCAGCCATCGCGATTTCGCTCTATTGAGTGAAAATGGTCGTCTCAGTGATTTGTCATTTGAGTAACAGCTATATGGCATGCGCCATAGAGACTTGGCGTACGCCAGAAGTCAATGCATTGCATTCCTTGGCTTTGCGACTTCCTTCTTGTCCTTGGCTTCGTGTGTCTACTTGATCATCCTCCACTTCTCCTCAAATAGGCTCCTAAAAACAAGCAAACTTAATGAAAAATGATAAAATCAACATAAAGACACAATGAAGGAAAACTAACACTAAGATAACTAAAACACAACTAAATCAACCTAAAAATACTAAGAACGATACACTACAGGGGGTATGAATAATTAGTCTTTTTGACACTCATCACACCCCTACACTTGAATCATTGCTTGTCCCTAAGCAAAACTCAAAATGCGAACAACCAAAACCAAAATTCAAATACAAACAAATAAACACAAAATAAGGTGAAGACATAGAATGAATCGATCTATACTTAACTTCCCTCAAAAACATCAGCTCGTATTAAAATTTATAATCTAAGTTAGTTCATCAATCCATAACACAAAGCACAACGAACTTGTAGGCATCTCATCACTCAATTGTTTAAACAAGTGTTAACTCTATATAAAAGACACTAGAAGGTTGACCTCACAAGGGTAGACAAGTGTTTCACTCATATAATCTGTATGGTCAACTTCCTATCACTCGCATACATGTCAATGTACTCAAAGCATCCTACGTCCTACTCAGCGTTATCTAAATGTCACAATGGCTGCTAATGATCGGGAGGGTCTTTTCATCAGGTTGTAATGGGGCTTAAAGTTAAGGAGGGGTATAATATATGGATAGTGGCTAAACCACCCAATCAGAGGACATGTCATAAAAAACAACTATCACTCGTCTAATCTAAACTTCCTCACATATATAAAATAAATAAACACACTCCCCAAGTAACCAAATGATCTAAGACCAAGAAGCACAAGTATTGCCTAGACTACATGCCTTATTCAAATTCACATTCTTTTTTGCTTCTTTTTCTCTCTTTTTTTATAACAACTGTACATACATTGCACATTCTAGGCAAAAACTCGACTTCTAACACGGCCATACTACCACATTGCATGAAATATAAACCAAATGAACCCCAAGCTACCAACTAAACCCATAATACATGCCAACCTAAATGTCCTCGAATCGGATGATCAAAGATAAGGAAGATGGATGATATAAGGTTTGTAGTCGGCTTCCTAATCTAATGATCAAGAAAAGGCTAGGCTCAAAATGGTTTAAACAACAGATGTAAATAGGGATTTTGTCTCTAAAGCTTTAGGCTCAATGTCAAAGAATGCTCTCGTCTTCTTACTAACTCCCACGCAACCTAGACTACGATAAGTACTAGTAGAATACCTCGAACAACTGACTAAGTATGCACCTCATGAAAAATATAGAGACGAATGTCTCTTCCTTCGGCTCAAATACTCATAAGGTATCTAGTCTATATAGTGAAACCACTAATCTAAACAACAGAGTGCGAGATTTCTACCAATTCCTAGGCTTTGTGCTCAACTTAAATTCCCAACTAAGAAAATAATGAAATTGTAACACAAGTTGAAAATTTTTGAGGGGGTCAAATATTTGAAAAATTCATGCCAAGTCTAAACCTAAACAAAACATCCTAACATGCAGACATACTAAACAAATAAAAAGGAAGATTTCGAGAAGGAACCCTCCCCCACACTTGAAAGACACATTGTCCTCAAAGTGTATACGATACTAATAAACACCTAAAAATAAAAAGAAAAACAAAAGTGAGATAGTTTTATCTCGATCACCTAGTACGTTAAGAAGAATCAAGGAGATCAGAACCCTGAAGAGCTCAAAATGGGAACACTTTCGTACCAAGACACCAAAGATATGGAAAACCAATCTCAAAACAAACATACACAAACAAACATGCAATAGAATAACTCACTAATGACTTGTTATGTAGACTACCTTCTTGCAACCTTTTTGGCTTTAAGCCTAATAGGATCACCGTCTAGTAGCATAACACAATCATTAAATGAGTTATAAACACACAACATAAAAACATAGTCAAAATACAAGAAAATAAACAAAGAAAATAAATGAAGAAAATAAATAAAGAAAAATACAAAAGTAGGAAAATAGGAGCTCCCTGTCAATCATCTGAAGCTGGAGGAGGTGGTGGTGGGAAAATGAAGCCGCTGCTGAAGTTCTCTACCCCGGTACGCATCTAATCAGCATGCACTCGCTGCTGCTCATAGTGCTCCCTCTAGAATACCATGCGAGCTCTCTGATCGGCGTAGAACGCCCTCTGCTCCTCTTTCTGAGCTCTAAGCTTGGCCTCTATGCGAGCATTGTAGTCATATTGGCAGTCCCATCCGGTTGCATTGCTAACTGTGTAGTCCTGTAGTTGCATGTCGTATCCATGAAGCTGCTCTCTATGACCACGTTGCTGTACCTGCATCACAGCCAATAGGTCACGTAAAAACTGTATATCAGAATGAGTATCAGGCACCTGATAACTCGGCCCTGCATCGTCATGCTAGGCCTGGTAGTGGTGGCTCAGGCCTGCCTGCTCCTACCGCTCCTCTCTTTGTGCAGGCACCCATCCTAGTGCCCCTAGGCATTTTTGCACTACCTCTCTCTCTTCCCAAGGGTTGTACTCGACGACCTCAACCCCATCGATCATCGTCTTCTTGATCAGCTTGCTCATGTGGAGCTTCTCGATACCGAGAGACACTGGCTCCAAAATCATCCCACAGAAAGCTGAAAACTACTCAGAAAAATGGTGACGTGCAATGCAAGAAATAATATGTCCTAAGTACAGATACCTAGGCTCCCTATCGCTAATCGATCTTGTAAAGTAGTCGATGATCATGGCAAAGGTGCTAAAAGGAATATCATGGCGAAGGCAATCTATGGCATAGAGCTGAGATTGGAAGACTTTAGACTCTTCCCATTGTCCACAAATGGTCAGAGTCATAAATCGATGGAGGATGCCTAGATATGGTTCTCTAATCTGCGCACTAGGTGCCTTCCCTGACTCATATCGCTCAAACCCTATAATCTCATGCCATGCCCTATGAGCCTGACTAGGGGCGAGAAGTCTAACATTCTTAGTCCAGCCTTAAGGCGAAACAGGTCGTTAAACTCAACCTCGTCCATGCCAAAATCCGTGTCAAAAATACGTGCAGTAAAAGATCGTCTGTTAGTCGATACCTGCAATGTGCAATAAAACTCTAACACTAATTCTTGCCTAGCCATGATCTCTCTGTTCTCAAAATATCTCCACTCTAGTTTCCAAAATGCAGACCTCAGTTGCCTATGTACCCCTAGTGTCTTCATGTCATACCAGTTTATCGTAAAATGACTAAGGGCATTAAGGCATGAGAATCGTTGATACCTCTCTCCCTCCCAATCGTGGAAGATCGCGAAGGGAGCATTGTACCGACCATGAATATCTAGGGGTGGAGATCCAGGTGGTGAAGGCGAAGGGTTTCTTGCTCGCTTTCTCCTGTCTCCTCTTGGAATCCTGCTAGATCCTGTAGCATCCACCATCGAAATGTTTGTTTTGGACCTTGGAAAGTGCGGGTAAATGACTCGGGAAAGTTAGGCACATGAAATTTTGAAGATTCAAAAAGTGGGAATTTTAGGATTTTGAAAATTTGTGAAAAAATCGAACTGCTCGAGAGTTTTATAGGCAATTTTGTCCAAACCTGGCATACACCAAATTTGTTGGCGTGCACCAGCTTCTTCTTTCGCCCATTATTGGCATGCGCCAATACATCTGGCATGCACCAACTTCTCTGAAATCTCAATACATGGCGCGTGTCATATACCTAGGCATGCGCCATATATGTACAAACCTCCAAAACTACACAAAACATACATACACATAAACTAAAAGATCATACATAAGAAACAAATATGCTAAACTAATTTTTTAGCTTTTATTTACGCTGTATTTCTAGAAAGCTTGAAAACCAGACGCCCGATCATCATGGGTCAAAGGTCCAACTTAGACGTTCGCAATTCACATAACTCACGAATGGCATACCATGATGAACTACTTCTTCGTACAACCTTTTCGGCTTTAAGCCTAATAGGATCGCAACGTAGTAGCATGGTACGCTCAATTTACGAGTTAGTGCTATTCTTGCTACAGTCTCCGTCGTGCTCTAATTTTCTGCACCTTGGACAAAATTCAAATCTCTTCATCCTTCTCTTGAAGGCACTCTTCAAAGTTTCTCTAGAGTGTCTCAAGAAATTTTCTTCTCGTCTCTCAATTCTCAAGGTCTCTTATGCTCAACGAAGAATGATGAGGCATATGTCAATCGGGATCTTCCTCGAAACTAAGATACTAACTAAACAAAAATACTTAACGCAAAACATCTTGTTTTTTATGCTCTGCAGGTAAAAGAGCCTTTCTTTGTTCAAATGTTCACGCATTGGAATGCACATAAATCGATTGCACCTCCACATCCCGATTAATGTCATCCCCTCTAATGTAAATTTTGCATCGTTGGCTGTTAACTTGGAAGACTATCCCATTACTATTTTTTAAATTAAGTGCTCCAAAAGGTAGCACTTTAACAACTTGGTACGGGCAGCTCTACTTAGATTTGAGCTTTCCAAGGAAGAGTCTCAATCGCGGGTTATAGAGAAGAACATTCTGCCCCTCCTTAAAATCATTCTTGATAATGTATGCATCATGTCTTCTTTTAGTCCTTTCCTTGTAAAGCCTTGAGCTTTCAAATGCCAAGTCCCGCATTTCATCCAACTCTTTAAGTTAGAGGATTTTGCGTTCTCCGGCCTTTTTGTAATCGTAATTAAGTGTTTTAATAGCCCAAAATGCACAATGCTCAAGCTCTACTAGAAGATGGCACGCTTTGCAATAAACAAGCCTATACGGCGATATTCCTATAGGTGTCCTAAATGCTATATGATAAGCCCATAAGGCATCATCGAGCTTGTTTAACCAATCTTTCCTTGCTGTTCCAACCGTCTTTTCCAAGATTTTCTTAAGCTCTCGATTTGAAAGCTTAACTTGTCTGCTAGTTTGGGGATGATAAGGTGTTGCCACCTTGTGCATCACCCTATATTTCTTAAGCAGGACTTCAAATTGTCTGTTGCAGAAATGTGACCCACCATCGCTGATTATCGCTCGTGGCACTCCAAATCTCGAAAAAGTTTCTTCAAAAATCGGATAACTACTCTA
>SOPF01019791.1:0-40948 GCA_012979155.1 Hypericum perforatum
AAATATAACCGCTCCGACGAAGCAAACCCCAACAAACCTCCAAACACAAACGACTACGACTCCTAAATATTCCTCCCAAAGCTTTTCTATTTCCCCTACTTTCCGTTGATCTCCGCGTTTGGGAGAGGGAGAAATTGCATGGCCGCCAACTGGAAGACCGGTCAGGGGATCGCCGTCAGCTTGGGGAAGCGCGTCGTCAGCCAGATCTGGACCTCCTCCTCTTCTCCGGCTGGATCCTCCGCCTCGTCCTCTCTTAGGTAGTAACTTCGGGTTCCTTAGTTTCCGTTTGGTGACGTCATCCTCCAATACATTAACCGTACTTGCGGAGATGATCTTCCTCGATAAATCAAGCTTTTTAGGTTTCAATTAACGGCAAGATCGATCATCAATGGAAGATAAAGTTAATTTTAACCTTTTAGGAATTAACTATTAAGCTAATGTCTCGTCTGTTTTATTTTTTAAGTTTTGCGCTGGCAGAAAATATATTTATAACTAATTTTTGAAAACTAGCGGTAATTTTTTTTTTCTAATTTTGCGGCCGGAATTATTGTTTAATCGTTAAGTCAATGTGCCGTCGTTAAATATAGATTATTTCCGTACTTTTCTGTTTATTTTCTATGGGATGTTTTTTTTTTTCTATTGTTGGAGGCGTTGGTTGAATGAGAAATTTTTTAAACAATTATATCTAATACAAAATGAAAATTAGTTCTATATTCTCTAATTTATCTTTTACGAGATTAAAATTAGATTTTAATCATTTTTGAAGAATTGTTTTTTGCCAAGTGGACTAGCTAGTTCAACCCAATGAATCAGTCAGTCTAACCATTCTCCAAAATACTGTTTAAAGTTGACACGAGATTGGTCCCAAATTATGTTGGGTCTGCTTGTTTTAAAATGTTGGTTTTGGGGGACTTTATTTTGTACATTGGGTTAGAATACGTCGCCGTACGGGGGGTACTTTTGTGGTTGGGGTCGATTTGGTCAGGCAAACCGGCCAGGTCCCTAGTGGGAGACAGTGTTGCTAGGGGGCAGTTTGGTAAATTTCTATCGACGTACTGGTCAAGATATCTATCTATTTTTTATTCTTTGTAAAGTTGCAACTTGCAAAGACGTTTTCCGAAATTGTGCCATTCACTCGACGATACGTGTCTAATTGGTTTCTACCTTATGCATATTAAAATTCAAAGATTGTGATTTGGGATTACTTGTTTATTAGGCGCAACAACCTTGTATATAAGTTATTGTGGGTGTCTTGATGGAGTCATTGTTAAATACTTTTTTTGAGGAGTCATTGTTAAATACTTAGTTGTGACCTATGTCATGTTTAAAAATTACTTTTGGTTGTAATGTGGATTAATCAATCTTTCAACATCCAACAGTCGTGTAAAATATTAATTTATAATTTTGTCATATTTAAAAATTCATATTCTATTTAAACATGGATGAATTAATATGTAAATATGCATAGTTGGTGATATAAATAAAAAATTTGACCTCCCACCCAATTCCGTGCTGGTAGGTAACGGATGACTGGATCCCATTCAACCAATCAACCAAAATAGGCAGGCGTGGGAAATATGAATTAACGTAAAATGTAATAATTGCTTTTCATATTTGCTTTGTTAGGCGAAGGCTTTATGAACTTTGTGAACTTAATTGTTTTATGATGTGGGAAGATATATATATTTTTTAGTAGAGTCAATTTATTCATTTTTTTAATTACAGCCTTAAATTAAAACTTTGTTGTGATATTTTAAAATAATAATAATAAATAATACATGCGTACACCCTAGACCTTGCTGGCCTGTGGGTCAACTCATCTACTGTCACGCTTATGTGACGATATTTCTACTATTAACTTTTCAACAAAATTTAGAAAAAAAATTGAATGCCGTCGGCCGTTCCTAAATTTTAATATATATTAAATTTCAACTTTTTGCTATAAAAGTGATACTTGCAGTGGGTACTGTTCGTAAAATCTCCAATTGTGGCGAATTAGGAGAAAGTGCGCTTATATGTATCCACTGAATTTGTTGGAACCCATTTCTTGCTATTGTTTTCCTTTTTGCTAATTGATAAACACCTTGATGCTGTTCACACTTCTGTTGACTACTTATATAAGCAAAATAATTAAGACTCCATTCTATCAACCTCAAATTGTCCATTTGTATAACAAGAAATACATAGTATTTTTAGGGGAATAAGACATACATAATTGATAATAATATACTATGCTCCTCGTGCTTTTTGAATCCTGGGTAGGTAGTTCCTTAACCTAATGCCACCCAGCTAATTGGTGGCGATATAATGTTGTTTTATTAGTTATTTTAGGGCTAGGGAACGTGTTATTTCTTGAATGACATACGGAATGATGCTCGTTGGTCGGTTATGGACAACGAAACTTTTATTTCAAGCTGACATATGAGTCGTATTATTTTCTAAAATCTAGATTGATAATGCAGTGATGATATGACTGTGATTTAATTTTAGCTTGTCATCGCTAAACGTATGGTAAATCTTGGTGACAAATTAGTGGACGGTTGCAAGTGCAAGTCTTTGGTTAAAATCATCTGAATATCGAATACACGTTCAAATATGATAGTAGAATTTTAGTAAGATTCTTAAAAAAAAAAAAAATATTAAACACTCGCGTATTCATAATTACTACACTCTGTTTTGGTTTAGGGATGCAATTGCAAGTGGGCTTTGAGTTATCTTCATGTGCGGGTCCCATGATTTTGTCTTTGAAGATCTGTTAATTGGTTTATCAAAACATGAATTGCATTCGCTCTTTAATCTACAAGTTGTAGTTTTCTATAGATAGATAACTACAACTTTCTGACGGGACCATTTTCTATTTCTTCCAATCAATATGGTCTCTGTTTAAGAATTGTTTAGTCGTGGTACGATTCAGTAGTCTAGACGCTCAGAGCAGAGTTCATTGACTAACATGTAGTCGGTGCACACCTTGTAGGAGGGCTGCTCATACATCAGCTTATGACAAGAACTTGGACGATCATGTCCGCCCCACGATTGTCCCGAATGATGTGATCGATCCTCAGTCAGACAAGTACTGGTCTCCGCACCCACAAACCGGTGTCTTCGGCCCTGCCACTGACCACACTCATGCTGCCGGGAGTGCCTCCGCGTCTGCAGGCAATGGCCAGAGCTCGGTGCTGGAGGAGAATGCCTGGTTCCGCCCCACGAGTCTCGAGGACTTGGAGAAACCACATCATGCCTAGCTCTAAACGCATATCGTATCGCATTTCTCTCTCTTTGTCGCTGATTTGAATAAATGTTGCATGCATTTGTGAGATATAACATTTGTGTGAAATTAGATATCTGCTGTGGACTGATGCTAGTAGAACTTCTAAGTGTAGTGTTTGTACAGGAAATTTAATATATGAGACACCAAGAAATGGAACTTGTAGTCTCTATTTTGCAAATTTGAGCCTCGATATCAGTTTCCTACGAGAGTCAGAAATGTGTCTACGATGGTAATTTCTACCTGACTTGTAATTGGTCGAGACATTGCTAATCAAGTAACGCCCAACAAATGTTCACCCTCGGTGCACCAATTATAACAAACGCATGTATGTATATATGTTGTGAAACTTATCAATTATGAAATATGGATCAGTAGGTTGCCGCATTTTCTTAACTAATGAACACATAAAAATTCAAATGACATCTACGAATATCCGTTACATTATAGCTTAACTTTTTTTTGGTTGGTAAAAATCATTTATTTATACTAGAGCACAAATCAGAACAAGCATAAAAACCAAAAAAAAGGACAAATAGGGAATTACAAAATACAACATGGTCCCGCGTTCAAGACCTCAAAACCCAGTCTCAGGAAGTGGACAGGAGAACAATAACCTAAAAATCGTTGTAGATGTCCTAGAAGATGAGCTGATGTTGGTTGTTGATGATTGAAGCATTCGTCCAAAGTATTCACTCTTGAGCATGAAAGAGCACAAAATATAAGAGAAGCTCAGGGGCATACCTTACTCATTAAAGATGATTCCATTGTTAGTATAGATGTCCTAGAGACAATCATATTAAGAACATTGTACTTATCATATTCAGCTATTTCGGCATTATACTTAATGAATATAATGTTTGATTGTTTGCATTTATTCATGTAAGTGTTTATCGAGAATGGGATATCGATGATGCAATAGAGATTGATGTGTGATTTGCATCATATCCTTAGAGGATATAGTAGTTCTCACAACTACAGAATACTAGGTATTTCATGATGGATGCACAGATACTTTGGAGAGTATTGGTATACCCATTCGAGAAACCATTTGGTGTATTCTATTTACGTGTCTACGGGAATATTAGTTTGTGGAGCAGTGTAATAGTCCTTTGACTTGGGGTCAATATGCACGATATGTACGGAGTGGTAGACCTTAACCATGATTGATGCTTGCAGTCCTAACGGGGTAGATATTTTATGTGTTAGGCACACCACGAATCCTCGAGAGTTTAACATTCTAGTGTCTTTTACATAATGTTAACACTTGGTTAAAAAATTAAGTGAGAGGTGTCTACTGTACTCTTTATGTTCTGGTTTATGAACTAGCTAAGTATGGGTGATCTTTTGAAGTGAGCTTGAGATTTTGAGGGGAGTTATACTAAGAATTTGTCATGCCAAGTCTTTTACTTGTTTTGTTTTGTCTTGTTTTGTCTAGTGTTGATTTTTTTCGTTTGTTATGTTTGAGCATTGCTTGGGGACAAGCAATGATTCAAGTATGGGGGTGTGATGAGTATGAAAACACTCATCTTTTGTGTGTATTTTTAGAGTCATTTTGTCTTTGCTTCTAGTATTATTATTTGATATGCATGGTTATTGTTCTTATATCGTGCATAGTCTGTTCTTGTGATGTCTTTTGATTCTTATTATGTTTTCTTTGTTTTAAGAGGTTATGGTGTGCTAAATGGAAAATGTGGATGCGCCTTGGAGTGCCGAACGTAATTAGGCCTGCCGGGGAGGAAGGACGCTTAACCATGGACCGCGTAGACTTGATAGAGATTGACCTCTTGCTACTCAAAGGGTGATAATTTTCTCATTCGACATCCGATCGAGACAAGTGAGGTGGCTCTGGAAAGAAGACATCCGGTGTTACAATTTTGCTTGTATCGGTCTTCTCCAAACTCGAAGTCTAAGAGGGACAAAAGTTGACATCAAAGTCATGATCAAATTCTGGCAAACTTTCCTCCTAGTGGGCAGAATTAGAAGAGCTTGTTTGGGCCCATTATGTGCTTCTTAGCCCAAATTCGTGGCAGCCATCTAGGAGGAGAAATGAACATTGTTATGTTATTTTAACTTATGCTAAGGGGACAAGGAGAGATTAAGGGGGAACATCTTTTGTATAATGGAGACTTTTAGACAACTTTGCTTTTCACTTTTGTTTCCACCATCTTTGATTATTGTTAATCTTTGGGAAAGAACTTGGGGGTGGGGAGAAAGGAGCTAAAAAGGAGAAGAACATCAAGGAAGCTTACTCTCTCCATTTAAACTTTTTATGGTTTTTGATTGTAAGCAATATTGAACTAGTCAAGGTACCTTTCTTATTTTGTAATCAATACTCTATTCATCTTTTGATAGTTAAGTTGATTTAATGTTTCTATTTTCATGTTCTTGTTAATCATGAGTTTAATCTTTGGATGAATTTGTGAGTTCATGAATCAAGAGTGACAACCTTGACTCGATTCATAAATCTCGTCTAATTGTTGAAAATTAATATCATTGATATGATTTAGGATCGACAACCCTATGTTTATTGATGATATTGAAAGTCAGTAGCTTAGAATCATCACCTAATCAAGTTAATCAATTTGCTTAACTTAAGAGATTCAAGGATCAATAATCCAGTACTTAGCAAAATAAATTCAATAGTTCCCTGTGGAGACGATCCTACATATCACTATATTACTTGTGTGACTGTGTTCTCTTACACGTGTTTGTAAGCTGAGTTTGGACGCATCAAGTTTTTGGTGCCATTACTTGAAAACTATTATTGAATTAGTTGTCGTTAATATTGGATAAAGTGTTTTTGATTTTAAGATTAAGCATTGTTACAATCCCTGTTTATCACTACACTTGATCTCGTTTGTTGAGTTTTTAAGTGCAGTAAGAATACAGGAGGTGAATGCCACATACTCGTCGTGAAAACCAACCTCTTCTTGAGCAAGATTCAGAGATCGAACAAACTATTTGTCGAATTAGGAGAAGGAATTTACATACGGACGAGATGGCAGAGCAATATTTAGTCAACATTCCAGTCGACAACATAAGGCAAAAATTACACCCTAGACTGACCGACCTTAGGTCAAGTATCACATATCCAACTGTCGAGGCCAACAACTTTGAGCTTAAGAACAATCTTATTCAAGTGGTTCAACAAGATCAGTTTGAAGGACTACCCTTCAAAAATCTTGCCAAGCACATCCAAATATTTGAAGACCATTGCTCAACGGTCAAATACAATGGCGTCTCGGCAGATGCCATTAAACTTCAGCTATTCAAGCACATCCTAAAGGATAATGTTAGAGAATGAGTAGACTCATTTCTTTGAGGCACATTCACTACTTGGGACGAGCTAGTAAACAAGTTCTTGGAAAAGTATTACCCGCTAGGTAAAACCACTCAACTACGCATTAAAATCTCTTAATTTAAATAGCATGGTGGTGAATCATTGCATGAGGCCTGACACCGCTTCAAGGCTTTACTCTGCAATTGTCCACACTATCAGATCCCTGAATGGATGATCATCGAGAAATTCTATAATGGATGTGAGCCACAAGTCCGCGTCAACTTAGATGCGATAGCCAGAGGGAACCTGATAGAGAAATCTGAAGCTGATGGCCTATGCATCATCAAAGCTATGGCCACTAACAATCACGAATGGGCCAAGAAAATAGAGAGACAAAAGGTTGCTAGTGTGCAAAACAACAATGAAATAACTACTCTAAAGGCAGAAGTAGTAGCTCTTACACAAGTAGTCCAAACTGCCTTCGTACCACCAGCCGGATCATCATCTCAGGTTTTAGAGTATGGTCCACCTAGGTGATATCAGTTTCAGTCTTTGCCTCTGGAAAGTGCCCAGATCCATCATTGAGCCTTAGATTCAAAGGAAATAGATTACTGACTCGATAGAGTGAGGGGAGTTGACTAGACTGACTTGAACAAGTAAGTTCTTTCTTACTTATTAAGAAAGGGCAAAATTGGTACTGGTTTGCATAGTATCGATACTTGCTCTTTCATTTCTGGACCTGTGAATTATTTAGATAATGCCAACATAAATAATGATCTACATTCAAACACTTATTACCTGGTTGGAGAAACTACCCAAATTTTTCATGGAGAAACAATGCAGGTGAATAGGTACCTCAGCACCAAAGACCTCGTGTTGGTAGTAGTAATGCCCAGAGTCTTCTGCCATAGCAATTTCAATAATACCAGCTGAGGTGATAAAACCCAGCACCACACCAATAGGGTCGCCGGAGTGAAGATGAGTTGAGAAAGCAAGTTCTCAGCCATGAAGCTACGATCAGAAACCTAGAAATACAAATTAGTGAGCTTGCAACCCAGCTAAATGCAAGTTAGCCTAGCACACTTCCAAGTAACACTGAAGTTCTGCCTACTATGCCAGAGCATTGCAAGGCAATCACAACCAGAAGTGGGTGAGACATGGGAAAAAACATAGAAAGCCCATCAGTGAAGACCCCAGCGAGGCTAGTAAGTAAGGAGGAAGAAGAGCTCTAGGTGAGTCCTCCAGTAGCAGACAAGAATAACCCCATGGTGGAGACAGTCAAACTGCCATTGGAGAGGAAATATCCTCTACCACCTTTTCCTCAAAGGCTAAACAAGCTACTACAAGTTCCTGGAGCTGTTTAAAAATCTCTACATCAATATCCCACTCCTTAATGCATTCGAGCAAATGCCTTCTTACCGAAAGTGGATCAAGGAGTTCATCTAAAAAAAAGGGGATTGACGACTTTGAGGTCATTCCACTGACTAGGAGATGCAGTGCAGTTTTGACCCAAGATCTTCCTCAGAAGATGAAGGATCCTGGTAGTTTCACAATTTTGTGCACCATTGGAAACCAGACCTCAAAAAGGCACAAGGGGATAGTTGAGAATGTACTAGTAAAGGTCGATACCTTGATCTTCCCAGTTGATTTTATCATCATGGAGATGGAGGAAGATCGTGAAGTCCCACTCCTTCTAGGTCGCCCATTCCTTGCTACAGGAAAGACAAGCATCGATATGGAAAAAGGGAAGTTACGATTCAAGGTTTGTGGTGAAAAGGTCATATTCAACTTGTTTGAAACAGCTAGGTACCCTACTTCTAAAGATGATTGCTTAGGATTAATATCATTGATGAGCTGGTAGCTATGTACAACATAGAGATCCATGATGAAAGCCAGCCAGACTCAATACAAGAACCAGATCTAACAAGCCCAGAATTGGTAGAGCAAGCAAAATAGGTGCGCATAGCTGAATCACTTGAGCTTGATGATACACCAAGGCCAAAGTTGCAAGCATCCATCATTACACCACTAGACCTAGAGCTCATGCCACTGCCAGATCAACTTAAGTATGCCTACTTAAGTGAAGGTAATAAGTTGCCAGTCATTATCTCTGCCTTTTTAAGTCAGGATCAAGAAGTAAAACCCCTTAAGATCATTAGGGAGCATAAAGAGGCTATCGGTTGGACGTTTGGGGATGTCAAGGGCATTAGTCCTTCTCTTTGTCAGTATAAGATCATCTTGGAAGATGATTTTTCTCCCTCAGTGGAAGCCCAACGATGACTTAACCTGAAGCTAAAAGAAGTAGTGAGAAAAGAAGTGATCAAGTGGTTGGATGCCAGTATCATCTACCCAATTTTTGATTCTAATTAGGTCAGTCCAACTCAATGTGTTCCAAAGAAGAGGGAATTACAGTTGTCCCCAATGAGAACAATGAGCTCATCCCTACACAGATGGTAGTTGGCCAGCGTATTTGTATTAATTTCTGGAAACTGAACAAGGTAACCCAGAAGGATCACTTTCCACTACTGTTCATTGACCTAATACTAGACAGATTAGTAGGACATGCCTACTATTACTTCTTGGATGACTACTCCAACTACCTCCAAATTGCGATTGCTCCTTAAGACAAAAAAGACCACCTTCACCTGCCCATACAGAACTTTTTCTTTCCGTAGAATGTCTTTCGATCTCTGTAATACACCAGCCACTTTTCAGCGGTGTATGATGGCAATTTTTTCTGACATGGTCGAGCAGCAGATCAAGATCTTCATGAATGTCTTCTCAGTTTTTGGAGACTTTGCTAGTCATACCCCTAAACGATGTCTAGATTAACTATGCAACTACAGAGAAGGAATTCCTCATGGTGGTCTTCGCTCTTAACAAATTCTGAGCCTACTTACTTGGGAGTAAAGTAATTGTGTTCATAGATCATGTAGCCATTTGTTACCTCTTCAACAAGAAGGATGCTAAACCAAGGCTCATCCAATAGATCCTCCTCCTCCAAGAATTCAACATCAAGATTTTGGATCGTAAAGGCGGAAACAACCCAATAGCTGATCACCTTTCATGCCTTGAGAATCCATCGATAACATCTTTCTCTCCAATCAATAAATATTTACCTAATGAGCAATTGTATGCATTAGATATGGTTTCAATCCCATGGTATGCTGATTTAGTGAACTATCTTGTGAGTAACATCATGCCTCCTAATATGTCTTCCGACTAGAGGAAGATATTTTTGCATGAGGTCAGGTTTTATGTGTGGGATGAACCTTATCTCTTTAAACAAGGGAAAGACCAACTTTTATGGAGATGCATACCCCAAAAAGAGCAAGAGCTCATTCTCCTCCACTGTCATAACTCCCCTTATGGAGGCCATTTCGCTAGTGGACGCATAGCTACCAAGATGTTACAAAGTGGATTCTACTGGCCTACCTCTTCAAGGACATTGTAGCATTTGTAAAAAATGTGATTGATGTCAGCGAACAGGAAACGTTTCTCATCATCATGAGATGCCATAATCTGGCATTATGGAAGTTGAGATATTTGATGTTTGGGGTATAGATTTCATGGGTCCTTTTGTACCATCTGATCATAATCTCTACATTCTTCTTGCAGAGATTATGTCTCCAAGTGGGTCAAAGCTGTGGCATTGCCAACCAACGATGCAAAAGTGGTAATTAAGTTCTCGCAGAAGAATATTTTTAGTCAGTTTGGTACTCCTAGAATTCTCATCAGTGATGGCAAAAAGTATTTTTGCAACAACTTGCTTGCAAATGCATTAACAAAATATGGAGTCAAGCACAAGATTGGAACAGTCTATCACCCCCAGACAAGTGGACAAGTTAAGGTCTCTAATCGAGAAATTAAGAGAATTCTAGAGGTCACAGTGAATTCCTCACGAAAAGATTGGTATGGTAAGTTGGATGACGCACTATGGGCATACCGGACTGCATACAAGACTCTAATTAGACTGTCACCATATCAGCTAGTCTATGGTAAAGCATGTCATCTCCCAGTCAAGCTAGAACACAAGGCTTATTGGGCTCTTTGTCGGATAAATCTGAATCTCGAGAAAATTGGTGAGAAACAGATATTGTAACTTGAGGCCAATGATGAGTTTCACTTGGGAGCTTATGAAAATGTGCGACTTTACAAGGAAAGTACAAGAAATGGCATGATAAGAAGATCATTCATCACGAGTTTTCTGTAGGCCAGTAAGTGCTACTATATAACTCGCGACTTAAGCTCTTTCCTAGGAAACTAAAGTCCCGATGGACCGGTCCATTCACAGTAGTTACAATAACCCCATATGGTGCCCTCTAGATTCACGATAATAACACAAAAGAGGAGTTCATGGTAAATGGCCAGCATTTTAAGGTATATCTCAGGGATCATATTGATACTCAAGAATCAGGGATTGATCTTGACGAGCCCCGACCGCAAATGAAAGGTCACGAGGAAGCATCGCAAATTTCAAAGAAAGAGGAGGAAAAATAGAGCAACCAGCTACCGCGGGGCTTAATAGCGATCGCTAGTTTTAAGCGAAGTTCAAAGTGCAATCCGTGACTTCATCATCCAACGCATGAACAAAGGAGGTAAAGTCAAGCTTATGACTATAACTTAAGCATGTTTTATATTGTTTATGTTACTTTTATGTCTATAATGTATTAATGCTTATCTTTAATTTTAAATTTGTAGTTGATTTTAATGTATTAGTTCTTAAAAAATCAAAAATAAAAAAAGCCACAAACGTGGCTTGGAAAACCCACCACCGTGGGTAGCATCGGCAACTTAAGTTGGCATTTAAATTAGTTTTTTTTACTTTTCCTTTTATTTAAAAAAAATTCAAAAAAAAAGTGAGCCACGGCCGTGGCTTTGAAGAACCACGAAAATGGTTTCACATGGCAATTTAAGTTGCCTGCTATTTAATTTTTTTTTCAGAAAAAAAGGAAAATGAAAAAGAAAATAATAAAAAAATAACAACCCTCTCTCCCAAATACAACCGTAGCCATCTCCTATTTCCTCCATTTTACTCCATTTCTCTCTACTTCCCTATCCAAATCCTAATTTCCAAATCATCTCAGTCCTTCAGATCAAGAAAATCTTTTTTCATATACCCACTACAACCTCAATACATCTTTTTATTCTACTTCCCGAATCCAAGAACACTCAACAATTTTTCTCCAAACACAATCCCCAAATTTTAACTTAGAACCCTAATTTTGCCAAAAAATAAATTGCATCGATTTGGTATGGCAATAAGGGCTACAAATGGGAAGAAGGACAAGGAAGTAGTCATCGATCAACCTCCACTACCATTGAACATCAAATTGCAAAGGCTTAAAGATTTGCGTAAGTATCGAGCACCGTTCTTCATCGCTTCACAACAAGAAGGTGAAAAGTTCCAATCTCTCTCTACTATTCCATGGTCTCGGATTCTTATTTTCATCTTGACTTTTTGACTGCCATGAGAATTCACGATGAAATGAATGAATTTTCCTTACATCTTAGTTGGACCAAATTTATGTTCACACCTATGCTCGGAATTGAAAATTTGGTACGTGAATTTTACACCACTTTTGCTTTTGTGAACAATGATAGAACTAAGTTTAGGTGTCGTCTAAAAGATGTTGAGTTTGTTGTTGATGAAGATATGATGTGTCAACTTTTGACTTTGAGAAGGGTGGATTTTCTACGCATGAGAACTTTGACCAAAATATGTTTTGGAGATCACTTTTTGGATTTTAGCATTTCGATTCATCGAATTCTCCAAATGGTTTTCTTAGGGATGGTCCATTGCTTGTGTTTCATAAATTTATATGCACTTCACTATTTGGAAAAATAGAAGATAATAAAATTCAAAAACGTGAACTATTTGTCTTATACTGTTTGAAGATGCAATTGAAGTTGGACACAATTTCACAAATCTTTGAAATTTTTGATCGAACAACAAGAAAGACCCCAAAAAATTTACCCCTTGGGCATCGCGCAGAGCCAGAGCTCAAGATTCTTATGATAACGAGAGATGAATATAGTTCACTTCCCTTATTTGTTCCTCGTTATCATAAGAATCTTGAGCTCTGGCTCTCTCCGATGCCCAACATTTTCTTGTTTCTGTCTCTACGAAGCAGTGATATCCACAACTGAAGTAAACTATCTCTGATCTTTTCATTCCATCAAAAGTAATGTAGGCGATCATTGGTTCTAAAGATTGAATGGTGGATGTAGTGATCTACCAAAAAACAAAGCCAGAGTACTAATCACATGCCTAAGGCATAAATGTTTTGGGGGTATTTCTTGTTGTTCGATCAAAAATTTCAAAGATATGTGAAATTGTGTCCAACTTCAATTGCATCTTCAAACAGTATAAGACAAATAGTTCACATTTTTGAATTTTATTGTCTTCTATTTTTCCAAATAGTGAAGTGCATATAAATTTATGAAACACAAGCAATGGACCATCCCTAAGAAAACCATTTGGAGAATTTGATGAATCGAAATGCTAAAATCCAAAAAGTGATCTCCAAAACATATTTTGGTCAAAGTTCTCATGCGTAGAAAATCCACCCTTCTCAAAGTCAAAAGTTGACACATCACATCTTCATCAACAACAAACTCAACATCTTTTAGATGACACCTAAACTTAGTTCTATCATTGTTCACAAAAACAAAAGTGGTGTAAAATTCACGTACCAAATTTTCAATTCCGAGCATAAGTGTGAACATAAATTTGGTCCAACTAAGATGTAAGGAAAATTCATTCGTTTCATCGTGAATTCTCATGGCAGTCAAAATTTCAGGATGAAAATAAGAACCCGAAGACTATGGAATAGTAGAGAGAGATTGGAACTTTTCACCTTCTTGTTGTGAAGCGATGAAGAACAATGCTCGATACTTACGCAAATTCTTAAGCCCGTGCAATTTGATGTTTGATGGTAGTGGTGGTTGATCGATGACTACCTCCTTGTCCTTCTTTCCATTTGTAGCCCTTGTTGTCATACTAAATTGATGCAATTTAATTTTTGGTAAAATTAAGGTTCTAAATTAAAATTTGGGGATTTTGTGTTTAGGGAAGAATTGGTGAGTGTTCTTGGATTTGGGAAGTAGAATAAGAAGAGGTATGTAGTGTGTCTATGGAAAAGGTGTTGTTGATTTAGAAGATTGAGATGATTGAGAAATTAGGATTTGAAGTGAGGAATGGAGAGTTTTTGGCTTTGGAAAAGGGAAGAAGAAGAAGAAACGGCAAATGGGAGGAAGGGAAGAAAAAGTTGCTACGGTGAAAAGGCGGTATGAATTTTTGGGTTTTTTTAAATAATAAAAAAAATTAAAAATGATGACAGAATTGGGCTAAAGAGCCCCACGCACGTGAAAGTGTTCCCCTTTTTTATTTTTGAATTTTTTTAAATTGAAAAAAATGAAATGGCAAGAAATGTTATCGAAGAAACCCACAGTGGTGGGAAACAAAAGGCCACGCCCATCACTAGGGTCGTCTTCAGAGTTTTGAATGATAGCTAGCATGCCTCATCGAAGATAAATATGGCTTCATTCTCTAGTAGTTTGCAAAGAGGCTTGGTGATTTTGGAAAAATCCTTGATGAAACTCCGATAAAATCCAACGTGGCCAAGGAAACTTTGAATGCCTTTAACTGTTATAGGGTATGGAAGTTTATCGATGATTTCCAACTTGGCTCTATCTACTTCTAGCCCTCAATTTGATATTTTATGGCTTTAAACCACTCCTTTGAAGACCATGAAGTAGCACTTTTCCCAGTCGAGAACTAAGTTGGTCTCTTGGCAGCATTCAAGCACCTTATCCAAATGTTGAAGACATTCCTCATATGAGTCTCCAAAAACTGAGAAGTCATGCATGAAGATCTCGATCTGCTGCTCAACCATGTTAGAAAAAATTGTCATCATATACTACTGAAAAGTGGTTGGTACATTGCAGCGACCGAAAGGCATCTTACGGAAAGCAAAAGTTTTGTATGGGCAGGTGAAAGTGATCTTTTCTTGGTCTTCCAGAGCAATTGTAATTTGCAGATAGCCAGAGTATCCATCCAAGAAATAGTAGTAGGCATGACCTGCCAATCTGTCCAACATTTGATCAATGAACAGTAGTAGAAAATGATCCTTCCGGGTTACTTTGTTCAGTTTCCGGAAATCAATGCAAACGCACTAGCCAACTACCATCTATGTACAGATGAGCTCATTGTTCTTGTTGGGGATGACTGTGATCCCTCCTTTCTTTGGCATACATTAAGTAGGGCTTACCTATTTCGAATCAGAGATTGGATAGATGATGCCGACATCTAACTACTTGATCACCTCTTTCCTCACTACCTCCTTCGGCTTTGGATTCAGCCTGCACTGGCTTCCATAGTTGGGTTGAACTCATCCTCTAAGATGATCTTGTACTTGCAAAAGGAAGGGATAATGCCCTTAATATCACCAAGCATCCACCCAATGGTTTCTTTATATCTTCTAATCACCACAAGAAGCTTCTCTTCTTGTTCCTCACTCAGAGATGCAGAGATAATAATTGGCAACTCACTACCTTCACCTAGATAGACATATTTGAGATAATCTGGGAGTGGCTTGAGTTCTAATTCTATTGCACACACCCATTGAACTTGATTTACCAATTCTGAACTGATTGACTCTAGTTCAGGTTCTTATATTGATTCCAGTTAGCCTTCATCATAGATTTTAATGTTGTGCATAGCCACAAGCTCATCAATGATGTCGACCCTACAATAATCATCATCAGTGGTAGGGTACCTGTCTGCTTCAAATACATTGAATATGAACTCTTCACTACAAACCTTGAATTGTAGCTCCCCTTTCTCTACATCAATGCTTGTCTTTCCGATGGCCAAGAATAAACGACCAATGAGGAGTGACACATCACAGTCTTCTTCCATCTCCATGACAATGAAGTCGACCAGAAAGATTAAGGTATCAACTTTAAGGAGCACATTCTCCACGATTCCTTTTGGTCTGGTTACTGACTGATCCGCAAGCTAGAGGACTATCGACATAGCCTTTATGTCTCCTAATCCAAGCTTTCAGAATATAGAGAAAGGCATGAGGTTAATGCTAGACCCAGATCAATGAGTGCTTTCTTGAAGGTTTGGTCACCAATCGTGCATGGAATGGTGAAGCTCCCTGGATCCTTCATCTTCTGGGATAAATCTTGACTTAGAATCGCGCTGCAGCCCCTGGTCAATGGAATAACCTCAAAATCATCAATTCTCTTCTTCTTGGAAATGAACTCCTTGATCCACTTCTGATAAGTTTGCATCTATTTAAAAGCATCAAGGAGTGGGATGTTGATGTGAAGGTTATTGACAAGTCCAAGAACTTCTAGTAGCTTAGGTGAAAAGCTTGCTTGTTCAATCTTTGCAGAAAGGGTGGTGGAGGATATTTTCTTTCCAATTTCTGCTTGGCTACTTCCTCGATGGGCTTGTCTTTTTCCACAGTGGGAGGATTTAGTCATGGCTCTTCTTCTTTCTCCTTAATTATCTTCTTTGATAGAGGGTTTACTGGAGTGCTTACTACACTCTTTTCTAAATCTAGGCCACTTCGAGTGGTGATTGCCTTATAGTACTCCTACTTGGTGAGAGAAGCTTCGGTGTTGCTCGGAAGAGTACCAGGCGGTCTTGTATTGAGTTTCATTGCTAACTAGCTGATATGTACCTCTAGATTCCTGATGGTTGCTTTATGGCTAAGCACTTGCTTACGCAGCTGATCTTCATTTTGAAGATCCTGCTGCAGAGGTGCTTATTTCTACCATATTTGTTGGTATAGTTGAAATTGCTGAGGCAGAGGTCCTTGCGCATTTCCACTTCGAAAGGTGGTCTCTGTTGTTAAAAATACCTGCTGAACTATATTATTCTTCCACAAAAAATTTGGGTGGTTTCTCCAACCCATATTATACGTAGCAGAATAATGGTCATTATTCCTATTAGTATTACCCATATAATTCATAGGTTAAGAAATAAAAGAGCAAGTATCGGTATCGATACCATGTGATCTAGTGCAAATCTCGCAAACCTGAGATGATAATGTAATTGGTGGTGCAAAGGCAGTTTGGACTACTTGTGTAAGGGCTGCTACTTCTGCCTTAAGCGCAACTATTTCATTGTTGTCCTGCACACTAGTAGCCTTTGATCTTTCGGCTCGTTCACCACACTCATGATTATTGGTAGCCATGGCTTCGATAATGCAGAGGCCATCAGCTTTTGATTTCTCTATCAGGTTTCCTCCAGCTGCTGCATCTAAGTTGATATGGACTTGCAGTTTGTATCCATTGTAGAAAGTTTTGATGATCATCCACTCAGGGATCTGATGATGTGGACAATTATGCAGTAGAGCCTTGAAATGGTGTTAGGCCTCGTGTAGAGATTCTCCACCATGCTGTCTAAATTGAGAAATTTTATTGTGTAGTTGAGTGGTCTTACCTGGCGGGTAGTATTTCTCCAAGAACTTGTTTGCTAGCTTGTCCCAAGTAGTGAAGGTGCCTCCAAGAAACGAGTCTAATCATTCTCTAGCATCCTTCTTTAGGCTGTGCTTGAATAACCAAAGTTTAATGGTATTTGGCGAGACACCATTATACTTGACCGTTGAGCAATGGTCTTCAAATGTTTGGATATGCTTTGCTAGATTTTCGAAAGGTAGTCCTCCAAATTGATCTTATCGAACCACTTGAATCAGGTTGTTCTTAAGCTCAAAGTTGTTAGCTTCGATAGTCGGATATGTAATACTTGACTTAAGATCGGTCAGTCTAGGGTATGATTTTCTCCTTATGTTGTTAGTTAGAACGTTGACTAAATGTTGCTCTACCATCTCGTCTGTGTGTAGATTCCTTCTTTTGATTTGACAAATAGTTTGTTCGATCTCTGAATCTTGCTCAAGAAGAGGTAGGTTTTCACGATGAGTATGTGGCATTCACCTCCTGTATTCTTACTACACTTAAAAACTCAACAAACGAGATCAAGTGTAGTGATAAATAGGGATTGTAACAATACTTAATCTTAAAATCAAGAACACTTTATCCAATATTAATGACACCTACTTCAATAACAACTCCCCGGCAATGACACCAAAAACTTGATGCATCCAAACTTGACTTACAAACACATGCAAGAGTACATGGTCACACTAGTAATATAGTGATATGTAGGATTGTCTCCACACGGAACTATTGAATTCATTTTGCTAAGTACTGGATTATGGATCCTTGAATCTCTTAAGTTAAGCAAACTGATTAACTTGATTGGGTGATGATTCTAAGCTACTAACTTTCAATATCATTAATTAACATAGGGTAGTCAATCCTAGTTCATATCAATGATATCAATTTTCAACAATTGGACGAGATTTATGAACCGAGTCATGGTTGTCACTCTTGATTCATGAACTCACAAATTCATCCAAAGATTAAATTCATGATTAACAAGAAGATGAAAGTAGAAACATAAATCAACTTAACTATCAAAACAGGAATAGAGTATCGATTACAAAATTAGAAAGGTACCTTGACTAGTTCAATGTTGCTTACAATCAAAAACCATAAAAAGTTTAATCTAGATCTAAGAAATGGAGAGAGTAAGCTTCCTTGAAGTTCTTTTCCTCTTTAGCTCTTTTCCTCCACCCCCAAGTTCTTCCCCAAAGATTAACAATAATCAAAGATGGTGGAAACAAAAGTGAAAGTTAAAGTTTTCTAAAAGTCTCCATTATACAAAAGATGTTCCCCCTTAATCTCTCCTTGTCCCCTTAGCATAAGTTAAAACCAACCTAACAATGTCCATTTCTCCTCCAAGATGGCTGTCATGGATTTGGGCTAAGAAGCACATAATGGGCCCAAACGAGCTCTTCTAATTTGGCCCACTCGGAGGAAAGTTTGCCAGAATTTGATCATGACTTTTATGTTGACTTTTATCCCTCTTAGACTTCAAATTTGGGGAAGACCATCAAAGCAAAGTTGTAGCACCGGATGTCTTCTTTCTAGAGCCAGCTCACTTGCCTCAATCGAATGTTGGATGAGAAAGTTATCACTCTTTGAGTAGCAAGAGGTCAATCTCCATCAAGTCTGCGCAGTCCATGGTTAAGCATCCTTCCTTCCTGGCAGGCCTGATTGAGTTCAGTGCTCCAATGCATATCCACATCCTCCATTTAGCACACCATAACCTCTTAAAACAAAAAAAAATATGATAAGAATCAAAAGACATCACAAGAACATGTAATGCACGATATAAGAACAATAACCATGCATATCAAACAATAACACTAGAAACAAAGATAAAATGACTCTAAAAACATACACAAAAGATGAGTGTTTTCACACTCATCATACACCACGAAGTATATGTGCATAGTAGTTGAGCCAAGAATAGGATTCATTCCTCGACTAGACTGTGAGAAAATACTTGTCTTCTCATAGCTAATTGGATCGTTAGTCATTAACCAATGCACGTCACTTTTGGAATTATGTCTAAAAGCACCAACGTGGTCAATTATTAGGATAAAATAATATGGTTAAGCTTTTTGAATAGTCACGTAATCATGTTCAAGGCTTAATCAAGTATTCGCGAATGAAGGGACCGTATCACTATGAGCTTCACATTATAGGTAGTTGCAGTATTCTCGCAATGTACCTCACATATTGAGATTGTCTAGTCTATTGTCTGGGGTTCGATCAAGACCCTTAGTTTGACTAAGCACTTGATATGAGAGCCTACAGGTCACACATTAAGTAGTCTTAATTTACGAACTAAAGTTGATTAGATTAAATATTGATTTGATCAAAAATATTTAATCTATGGAAAAATATTGTAATTCTATTAGATAGAATTATAGTTATTTAATTAAGTTGGATTTAATTAAATAATTATATATAGCAAAATCTATTGGATGTTGGACATGTTGACTTAGTCAAAAGAATAATAGATTGGGCCCAAAAGCCCATAAGGAAAAGGTGACATTGAATGTCAATAGAACTATGTTTCATATTCCTATTATAACAGGATTGAATATGCTATATATATGCCTCTAGGCCAAAGGGTTAAAAAAGAAGACAGAAAACACAAAAGCAAAGTGGGCAAAGCTTAAATCAACCTAGGGTTGAAGGTTTCTCCAGTTATTTTCAATCAAGAATTCTCGTAGCAGGTTCTCAAAAATATCAACTATCAAGAGTTCGTAGATTAAAGGCTACGTGGATACCATAGTAGAGGATCAATCTACAATGCATTGTAAGGTTTTCTAACGATCTTACTGTTTGTTTATGTTATTTTCATGATTAGGTTTCGTGTTGGTGAAAATTTTAAAACTTTTACTGTGATGAACTAGGTTCGTCTTTATAAAACCCAACATACATTACATGGCAACTACAATCCTTAGTCATGAATGCGAAAATCATAAGCCAAACCTTCTCACACCTTTTATCCCTAAACATGTAGATCTATTATTCTAGGGCACCCAAAATTGACGGGCTGAGCAATAAGAAAATCCAATTTTTAACAATGAAGTTCCAAAGCTGATCTGCAACCTTATAGTGGAGTAATAGGTGAGTAGCATATTCATCTTCGTCATCATAGAAAGGGCACAAGTAGTCCCAACTCTCAAGATTTTTCCTCTAAATCAAAAGGTCTTTAGTATTGTTATGCATAAATCGTGAGTATGATCTTAGTCGAACGAGGAGAAGGAGGAAAATTTTCTTTCGTAACCAATTTGCCCTCAGATGGGGAAGAAGAAGGTCAAATTGAGAGGGGGTAAATTTGAGGGTTAAGAATCTTCGCACAGAAATTATAGATTCATCTTGCAAATTGGGGATGACCATTAGCATCGAGACTGAGTTGGGTAAGTTCTAGAAGTTGGCAAGAAAAGATCGATGCACATCAGAGGTAGGAAATCCATGTCATCCTTTGATTGTTGGTACATCATATTACAAACTTAAAAATGCATATGAGAAGGAGGAGAACAACATTATTTTAAAGATCGCACATGGGTAGAAATAGCCATGCTGGATGGAGGCATAGAGAGATAGCCAATGATTAAAAGACACGTAATAAGATCTAATGATCAGAAGTGTTATTTGTCAGGCATTTTTTATAATTTTTTCTTATGTCTTTTTTGTATTCTATAGAGCTGGTACTACACTTTTGGTTTTTTATGGCTGATCTTTTCAATTATTTAGGCATTATCTTTAGCTAATTTTTATGGCCCTGGGGAATTGCTATTGTAGGGTTTTGTCATAAGGAATATTTCCTAAAATGTCAGTACTATTTTTAATCTTTCTATATAAGTGATGAATAAAGAAATTCCTAGTATAGTTAGGCTATTTGGCAAAATTGTCCAAAACTCAGAAATTTCTCTATTTTATCTTTCTTGGCTTCAACATAAAGCATCTTTGTGATCAAGCTGCTCAAGTATGTCATATTCTTGGGTTTGTAACCCCTAAAAATAAATATCGTAGCTATAGATTTCTGCAAAAATCAAACTTTGATGTATGAGAAGATATAGCTATAGTCAACAACATCAACAACCAAAGATTTAAAGATCTCCAAGCTCAAATGGTGACTTTGCATCTGCAAAATCAAACTCTGTTGAGGGAAAGGAGAGGAGCTAGTCTAAAAGCTACTGGTGCAAAAGGCTCTGGTGGTCCACTTCCTATGGCTGAGAACTTCATTATACGAGGATGAGCTGATGGAGTTAGATCTGGAGAAGTTGAGGTAAATAGAGAATCTCCTAGTTCTGGTCGTGGTCCTAGTCTTGGTTAGTATTGTAGGTTTTCTAAGATGGAATTTTTTTATGGTGTCAATATTAAAAAAGATTTTTAAAGCATTACATTACTTTAGAATTAAAAGGGTTGAAGAGGTTTATAAGAATGTGATGTACATATAAGGAGTTACTCTGTAATGGTACCATAGTTTGGATAGGGTGAAGGAAAGTCGTGGATATATTAGTTAGAAATAATTGAACTGAAAGCTACTAGAAGATTTCGTGCATTAACATATGATGATCCACTAGATGATTTGTTGGAGCTAATGTAGGTGGGTAGTGTATTGGAATATTAATTTGGGTTTGAAGTTTTCTTCGGTGATGAGTGTGTAAATGCTCATTTTGTCGTGTATTTCATGTATGTTTGATTGTATTTTAATATGTTTTAGTCATGCTCTCAATTCAATTATATATGTTCAAGCCAAGAAATAAATATATGCTAATCTTTCGTATATTTTTACAAGTATTCAGAGAGATTCACAAACATTCGGAGGCAGTTGAAGGAGTGATTATAAGAGAATTTTAGAGGAGCCATAACTCTCTACTCGAACATCAAAGTTTCTTATATAAGATATCTTTGAAAATCTTAAAGAGAGGCCTACATTTTGATAGCTGATATCAAATTCAAAGCCTAAAAAGATCAAAAATACAAAATACAAAAGTACGACAAAGTTGAATAAAAACCCAACGGGTGCCAAGTTTGAAAGAAACCATGTTCATATTGGGTGCTAACTATCCGATAGCTGCAAAGTGGCCAATCCAACTATCATCACTTCCTATTTTGACTATTTTGATTCTATTTTGTACTTGGACAACTTTGGATCCCTATTGCAAATTAAAAATTCTATGTTTTAGTCTTTTTTATTTTAGCCCACTTGTTTTATTTTTTTGAGTTTTAATTTAGAACTACTCTTCTAGATTTTCTATTTTTGTAGTTATACCTTTGGCTATATAAGGACCATAACTCTTTACATTTAAGGACCAGTTTTTAGCAGTCTTGAGACTTCTTCTTACGAGTTTGGAGATCATTAATTAAAACCTAAGCTTTTCTAACTCTATCTCTGATTATATTTTCAATTATAAGCCTATATGTATTGAATATCCATAGTGAATAGTTCTCTTATAAATGCAATACCTTAATTATGTGACTGATTACTTAATGCTAATTTATAGTTTGAATATCCTATATAGTAGTTTTTATTTGATATTCTTAATACTTAATTTAAATTGATTACTTACATTATGATTATATTTAATGAGACTGGATTGAGAAGCACTCAAATTAATAGAAAATAATTAATATATTCTTAAGTATTAATTAGACATCTTGATATCATAAGAATAACCCGCTAAGAGAAATCTTTATAATTGAGACTAGTTTAGTTCTAAATTTAGTTGATGAAAAAAATTATTAATTACCAACTTAGACTTTTACTATCTTAGTTTTATCAACCTAACGAGCAAAAGAATTAGGTAGATGTATTAAAAAATTTGAGTTCTAGTTAGAACTTTATAAGAACCATAATCTTGGTGTGTGTAGTTAATTCATAAGAGTATTGTGCTAATTTATCTTCATTGATAAAAATTATTTCTTTACGTTATTATCTTTATTTTATATTTTTTTTTATAACCATAAATCTTTCATAAAAATAATTATTACTTTTGCCACATACAATTAAATATTTAAATTTTATGTTCTAACCCTCAGTTCTAAACCTTATTTACTACTATACTATTTGAATGCAGCATTATATTGTTCTCAATTTTTTGTACGTTATTGGGAAGAGTTATAGTATCCCAGTGTTCTGCCATGACTTTATTCTTAAATAAGTTGAGGCTTGATATTTATGCATCAATAAGGATGTTTGTCCCCATGACAGTAGCTCATGCTTATAATTTAATCAAGATGTATAAGGTATCCATTAAGGTCAACTAATTAAAGAGTACGTAAGGTCTTTTATAATGGAAAGACCTTCAAATCCTATAACTATATTGAGAAAGATTGAGTACAAACTAGTTGGGTGGCCAATATTGGATCATCTTGAAACATTATAGAGGGAGTGGAGGTGCTAGACCACATCTTAACATGAATCAGGAAAGAGAAAAGTATCTAGGAAGGTTTAAGTCTAGAAATGAGATATAAGAAAAGAGATATAAAGGAATTTACTTCTGTCTCTGATAAGTATGTACAAGGGCATAATTGTGCTAGCAGAGGAAGGTTGTACTATGTGGAACTACCTAAAGACAAGGAAGATGAAGATGAGATGGAGAGGAGACAATAAGAGGTAGAAAGAGAAGAATCTATAGAAGAAGATAACCCATTAATCTCTTCATATGCCTTGATAAATATGCTTTTCGCAACTTTAATACTACAAAGGTGTAAGCCCTCTACCACGTTATAATTATAAGTGTTGCTAGCTAAACTGTTAAGTTGTTTTACGATCAAGTTGTAGACGTACTAAATGTACGCGTTTTGGCTTTAGCATTGGTTGGTCCACTAGGCAAATACTTTTACGAGAAAGGTTATCGCTATAACTTTAGAGTGATGCTTAAGCATGTTAAAATGTTGTAAGTCATTTAGACAAGCCTTCACTTTGGAGACTTAGTTCATTTTTAAGTTTTTGTCCAACTAGCTTCGCATAAGTAGACAGATTTGAGCTGCTTGGGGAGAATAGCCATAATTCTCTCATTCCTGACCCAAATTGGATGCGTGAATATGCGATGGAAAGATAAAACATAGATCTACAATTACTTAGACTTAAGTTTGTTCACATTGTGATTGTAAGAGGGCCAAAATTGAGCTTGAACTTACTGGTTTATGATTGGTCGTGAGATAGGCAGCCAATCAGGTTGTGCTATGTGTTTTACTTCACTTTGAAGTTAAAAAACGTGATAGACTTGAAAGAAACTTACTCAGGAAGTATATAAGGCCCTTGGTACACCTTAGAACAAGGACAAACACAAACTCAACTCCCAGAACCGAAATAGGAAAGAGAAAGAAGCAAGAAGGTGAAGGTTGAACAAGCAGACAAGTCGGAAAAAAACCTCTTGGTTAAGTGACCTTAGGCTCCAAATTCGACCTCAAAATTGTCTAGGAAGTTGTAGAGGACAGAAAACTCTATTCCGTGGTATATCTAAATTTGTAATTTGGTGAAGTATTGAATCCTGTATGGTCAATTGAATCTGACTATGTAAACTGAGCCTCGAATTTGACTAGGTTGAAGGAGAAACGAGTTTGTGACTTGGTTGTGTTGAAGGTTGAGTTGATTTTTGGATATGGTGTGATGAAAGACAAATAAAAGAGGTCTTTTTTTGGTGATTTCGTGGGTTGCTGATGATGTTTAAGTAAGAGTGGTTGGTTAAGTAGGCATGTCGATGATGAAGTGTGGAAGTGTTGTTGGTATCGTCGAAAGTGAATTGGTTGGTTGGTTTCAAGTGAGAATTGGGTATGTATAGGGGCTGCCATGTACTGTCTTAAGTATGTTTATGATTCCTTGATTATAATATGGTTACATAGTGTTTATTTATTCTTAAGAAAGGAAGTGGACCAACGAGCCGAATCGTCTAGGAATGTTTAAGACTACAAACTTGGAAGAGGTTAAGTTGAGTGGATAATGGGTTCATGAAAATTATTATTTTTATTTGCTATCTATATTCCTTGTTATTTTAAAACTAGAAAGTGAATAAGCTATGCCTTGTATCTTAGAGCTACTTCATTGATTACCCCGTCATTGATCCTACTTTGTCGAAAGACCTCCATTTGCAATTTTATTACTTGATATGGTTCGTAATATGGTTACAAGCCTTGTATGATGTTCACATTTATCCTTATGTTTATGAGGTCTTTGGGACCGCATGTGGTATGCATTAAGCCTTTCGGGCGTATGCCATGTATTCTGCTCTTTGGGTGCGTCTATGCGCATATGACTTATGTTTATGTGGTATTTATGTTTGTGTAGCATTTATGCCTTATGTTGCATTTATGCTTGTGTGGCATTTATGTCTTATATTGTGACGTAATACATGGCTCATAGCTCATATCTCATAGCTCTTATGTTATCCATATTATGTATTTTATGACCAAATATAATTATTATATATTATAATTACACACGAGACCAAATGTATCCCATTGACATTCACTAACCTCATGACACGTATTATCTACTCACTGAGCTTGTCTCACCATTCCTCCTTATTCATTTTTCAGATCCTTAGTTGGATATCTTAGAGAGATTCCATAGAGTTGCAGGAGCTTACTTACTGAGGTTGGGCCTACGAAGATGTCTTTTTGGATATTATGGATTTCTAGTGTATTTTGTTATAGTTGATGATGTAGATGGATGTATAGTTATTTTTGGAGTTTGTTGTAGATGATGTATAGTGGTGCGGTTGTGAGCGCATTTAGTTTATTGTATAAGAATGCAATATTCAGGTCTACGTTTATGAGGCTTGCAGGGATTCGATTAACGTTAGTTTTAGTCGAATCCTTGCACTGGTCGCAACCACTAGGTTACGGGTTGTGACAAAAGGTGACTAGTCATGTGGGAAGCAAAGAATTATTTCATTTTATTGACTCTTATAATACGTACAACTTCATAGATGGTGGAGTAGCTCATCAACTTGGATATAAACTAAAAGTAGTACCAGTCTATAAAGGTAAAAATAGCTAATGAAAGAGACATTAAGACCATAAATATGACTCGTCATATGAGAAGCAAAGAATTATTTAATTTGATTGACTTTTGAAATATATACTACTTCATAGATATTAGAGTGACTCATCAACTAGGATATGAACTCAAGGAGTACCAGTCTATGTAAGGGAGGAAGTTCACTTATGAGTGTAGAACGATATAATATAGTTCTTAGAGTCTATGGTTAGAGACCCTTGAAGAAATAAAATGAAACTTTAAGGAGTTCATAATGGATTTTATGAATTAATGAACTAGAGTAGTGCTAAGAGGGTCCCAGAAAACAAAGATCAAAGAAGCATCTGTGAAGAGCATAGCTAAGATGGCTAGAAAAGATGGACTCAGTTTAGAATTTTATAGCTTGAGCATGATCAAAAATAAGGAAATTGCCGAAGAAGAATAAATGGGAGAAGATAGTTCCAATTGTCCCTTAATTGTATAAGTTATTCTAAAGGAGTTTGAAGTTGTGTTCCAAGAGTCAAATGGTTTACCACATATGAGAGAGCATGTGTACCACATTCACTTAAACTTAGGTAGTCATCCAAAAAATGTAAGACCTTACAAGTAATATATGGAGAAAAAATAATATTAAAAGATTGGTGAGAAAGATGCTGCAATCGAGTATCATTTAAAATAGCTAGAGTTACTTTGCTTCATTAGTACTGTTGGTTAAGAAGAATGATAATTCATGAAGATTCTGTATGGAGTATAAAACTTTAAGTAATAGCACCATCAAAGACAAGTATCTTATACATTTTCTAAAGAATCTCATGGATAAAGTGGGAAGAGAAATATGGTTTTCTAAGATTGATTTGAGGTTTGATTACGATTAGATTAAGATGCACCTCACAAATATGTATAAGATAACTTTTAGCACTTATGAGGAGTATTATGAATTTTTGGTGATGCCATTTGAGTTGAACAATACACTAACAACTTTCCAGAATGTTATGAATGATGCATTCACCATATCTGAGAAAGTCTATTCAAGTTTTCTTTGATGATATTCTGGTTTATAGTTCTAATATAGAGAGAATGAATAGCAGCTCTCAAGTTGGTTTTATTAATCTTGTAAGAAAATGAGTTATATGCTAAATAATTTAAGTATGAATTTAGAGATACCTCAGTAGAGTATTAGGGTTACATCATTGGAGAAGGGATAATGTTCACTAATTAAAAGAAAGTATGAGGAGTCTTAACTTGACTAATTCCTAAAATATTGAAGTACTTAAGATGATTCTTAGAGTTGTATGGTTATTATAGGAGATTTGTGAAATATTATAACCTAATTAGCAAGCCTCTCACTCAATTACTATTGAAAGAGCAATTTTACTAGGGGAATGTAGCTAAGAAGGTCTTTGAAGACTTGAAATTACCATGACTATAGACTGCATCAGTATTGGTACTACCTAATTTTTAAGATCAGTTTATGGTATAGATTATTGCTTCTGGAGTTGGATTTGGAGCAATTTTTATGGTATAGATTGTTGCTTCTGGAGTAGGATTTGGAGCAATTTTTATAAAACATGGACGTTATATTACTTATTTTAGCAAGTTCCTATGGTCTAAATACTTAACTACATTAGTTTATGAGAGAGAATTGATGACTATTGTATTAGTAGTCACCAAGTAACAAAATTACTTGGTGGAAAGATAATTTTTTTATAAGAAATCATTATAGAAGTATAAATTTTATGTTAGATTAAAAGTTGTCAAGCATGAGTTAGTACTCTTAGTTATCCAAGATCATAAGATATAACTACAAAATGTAATATAAAAGAGGGAGTGAAGATAGAGCTATTGATGCTGAAGATCACTACAGAGGAAGACGGAAAGATTCCAACATTATTTACTATCCAGATTGAAGAGTTGGGGTAAAAATTATGTAGAGCTACCACACTGACCCTTATTTGAAAGAGATAATCATTAAGCTATAGGCAAGAGAAATGAAAGATAGTATGTATAAGCTAGTGAGAGAAGTTCTTCTTAGAAAAGGGAAGATAGTAGTAGGAGATGTTCTAGAATTGAAGCAGAAGCTCATAAAGTTATACCATTAAAGTGCCAGTGTATATATTTAAGGGTTACTATATCTGTCACTCTTATTCTAGAATAAAATGGAGAAGGAAGTGAGAAACTTTATAAGAGCTTATGAAATTAGCTAGAGATGCAAGTATGATGTATCTACATATTCTAGACTACTACACCTCTTCTCATCTTTGAGATAGGTTAGCAGACCATTTCTATAGATTTTATGGAATGATTGCCTAATTTAGAGAAGTAACTATTATTCTAGTGATATTGATTAAGCTAACCAAATATGGCTACTTCATAGCTTTATCTCAACTTTATACTGTTGCTTTAGTTATCATTTATCAAGAATTTCATGGATTATATTTTTAAACTATATTGAATAACAAATGATTATGATACCATCTTTGTAAGTCATTTTCGGTAGGATCTATTCAAAATACAAAAAACTAATTTGAAAATATTCACTACTTACTATCCCTAGATTGATGGACAAACAAAAGTAGTGAATCGATGCTCGAAGACTTATTTAAGGTGCACAACCTTTGAGAACGCAAAAGAGAATAAATAGATTACTTTTGTTGAGTAGTAGTATAACACTACTTATCACTCTGTAGTTAGGATGAGTCCATTCCAAACTTTATATAAAATGCCATATTTACTACACTTATCATATTTTGTAAGAGATTTAAGGATTAAAAGTTACTGATTGATGTTTATTTAATCAAGAAGAAATCCTAAAATTGCTTAAATACTTTCTATAAAGAGCTCAAGAGAAAATGACCCAGATTTTCAATAAGCACATGTGTGAATGAGAGTTCAAGATTAGAGATAAAGTTTATCTTAAGTTATAACTATACAAGTAGCTACTTATGTTGGAGAGAATCAACTACAAGCTAAACCCACATTTTCTTGGCCTCTATAAGATGATTGAAGATGTGGAAAGGTAATTTATACTTTTCAACTACCAGTAGCACCTAAGGTTCACTCAACCTTCTATGTCTCTTAGCTCAAGAAACATGTTAGAATTATAGGATAGTGATCATAAAATTGCCTAAAGAAATAATGCTAAAGCTAAAACATGAACTCATCTTAGAAAGGCAAATGGTCAAGTTATAGAATCATATAACTACTCAGGTTCTTATTCAATAACAAGGGTCATTTGCACTTGATGCAATCTATAAATTCTATGAAGATCTGGGGCAAAACAACCAACAAGTTCCTTATGGGTAAGGAACTTAAGGAAGAGGGTTGTTACATAAAAGTCATAAGAATAAGCTTAATCAAAAGACGAGAAGATGAAAAACCTTATATCATGGCTAATTTGACCTTTTATGGGGAAGAAAAGGGTCAAATCAAGAACATGATGAATCTGACGGTTTAAGATTCTTAGCTTAAAAATTAGAGATAAATCCTACAAGTTAAGGATGACTATTAACATCAAGGCTGATGTCGATAAGTTTGAGGAATTGGCAAGCAATGATTGGTGCATGCCAAAGGCAAAAAATTCAAGCCAATCAATCTCCAAAAGACATGGGTGGAAGCAGCCATGCTAGCTAGATGTATAGAGAGACATCCAATCTCTGAAGGACACATAATAAGAGCCAGTAATTATGATTGATATTTGCCAGGCATCGTTTATAACTTTTCCTTTTGTACTTTTTATCTTCTGTAGAGCAAGTACTATACCATAGTTTTTGGTTGACTATGGTTGTTATTTTTAACTATTTTGGCACTATATTTAGCCAATTTTAAGGGTCATGAGATGTTGATATTTGAGAGTTTTGTCATAGAGAATAATTCTTGTAATGTCAAGATTTTTTTGGACTAGCTATATAAGTAATGAATGAAAAATTTCTTAGTAAGTGGGACTTTTTGGCAAAGTTATTCAAAACTAAAACAAAATTCTTCTCTATTTTCTCTTTCTTGGCTCCAACCTGAAATATCTTTGTGATAAAGTTGTTCATGTGAGTCATTTTTTTGGACCCTACCTTTGAAAATACATATCTTATCTATAGATTTCTAGTTGTATCAAGTATAATTTTTTTTCCTGTAGAGATATCCAAATGAAGCATTACATCTTAGTAGAAATCTATGTTTTTCCAAACATTAAGGAAGGACTCAAAGTGTGAATATCGAGTGATTGTATTTCTAATTAGAATTAATGACATCTACTTTATAGAAAAAGTCAACTCTTCACCATCATTTTAAAGAATATGATATGCACCCATCACTAGTGGACTCACACCATCAAGAAGTTCAAGGAGCTTAATTTTTAGTTCAAGCTTTTAGACATAAAGATTCCTCTTCAATTGAAGTAACCACTTCCAAGTCCTAACTCTTGAATATTATAGATTAATTATTTTGAGATGTCAAACTCTCTTCGACAATTTTCTCTAATTCATATACATTATTTTGAAAATTTGAGGTATGTAGAATGGCTCATTTTATGGTTTGAAAAAATTATAGAAAAAAATACATCTATGTATTTTATAGTTTCACCAATCATCACTTGGATATACTGTAATTTTGTAACCATAAAAAATTCTAACTTATAGCAAATTTTTATTAGCAAATAGTCTCGTGCCGTAAAGGTTGAGAAGAAGAGTAGGGAAGGGGAAGAGGGGTTGAAAAGATGAATAATTATAAGTAAGTTTGGTATTAATTTTATAATTTATCTATCGCCACATCAACAGTGACTAAGCTAAAATATTCCACGTGGCAGTTCACCTTGGTGTAAAACGACGCCGTTTGTCCAAAAATTTGGGAACAAAATTTTGGGACCGGCCCATGACAAAATGTGGTAACAAGTTAAAGCTTTTGTACGGTTCGAAAATTACATGGTACTTATGTGATAATTGATAAAACTGTATGGTATTTAAATGTATTTCAAAATTTTGGGACCGGCCCATGACAAAATGTGGTAACAAGTTAAAGCTTTTGTACGGTTCGAAAATTACATGGTACTTATGTGATAATTGATAAAACTGTATGGTATTTAAATGTATTTTTTTCCAAATTTATATTACACGTGGTAGATATTCCTCGAAGTGTAAAAAGAATACTAAAAAGCGGACAAATTGAACGTACGCATAAATTCCATGACCAAAAAGTATGCTTAACCGACACAACCAAACGAATATATTATTTCTTTTGTTTGACCATCGAGAAATCTCCCGTGGAAGCTAAGACCGTAAATATTGGGATTAAATCCAGAACTTCACTAGATTCCGTGTACAGACAACGTCCGTTTTCTTTGCATGGTTCACACTCTATCAAGGTTTTAAAAAGTTTGGTCCGACCGGTGGTTCGACCAGTCAGACTACAAATCTTGACCCATAACATCTCGGGTTTCTATAAAAAGATGGTAACCTTGCAAACTGCCCAATTTTTGGTCGGACCGAACAGTTCAATGAAAAAAATATTTATTTTTAATGGTTTATCTTCTATTCGAGATTATCGATTTGTATGAATACCTTAATTGGTATATTTTATACAAGGGTTAATTACCCTCAGGTCCTTGTACTATTGACGATTTTGTAATAGGGTCCCTGTGTAATTTGAATAAGATATAAGACCCTGTTTTTTAATGAAATATTGATATTAGGTCCCTGACTGAACCCTCGCTGACATCATCAATTTTTTTTTGTTTTTTTAATATTGAATTGACCAAAATACCCCTAAAAATTGAAAAAATTAATTTACCCTAAAAAACTTGAAGTTTGACCATCCTTGAGCGCCTAGACGACACCACACCGACCGCCTCCCTCCGGTAGTCCATCCTCACCTCCACCGCCAGCCCAAACTCCAGCTTCGAGTTCCACTCTTAGTGCGTCACAAACTCGTCTACGGCCTCGTGGGCAAGTATGGCCGTCTGTGGGGCCCACCCCATCACCATCCCGACCCCGGCCGTCCAATCAAGGAACTATGAGGGTAACAGTATCCCCGGGTCTGCGTACTCCCTCAGGAACACGAACTTCCCCTTAGGTAGGGCCTTGCGTAGGGACCACAAGAACCTCCTTCCAATCCAACTCCTTCATCCTCCTCTCTTCCCTCCACGACACTCGCCGCCGGAACTCCTCCTTCACTCGGGCCGACACAGCAACCTCACCGCCTCCACCGTCAATTGAACACGAGAAGAAGGACGTGCAAGGGGAGATTGGTCTGGTGACCCTAAACGACGTCGTCCCTGAGCTAAACCCCTCCCTGCTCTCTTCTGCGACAGATTAAAAGATTGGAAAAATTCCAGTAAAGTCAATTAATAATAACTATGGCTTCCTGCGACTTGACTTGCTAAAGGAACTAAATATCTTGATTTATTTTCCTAAACCCTTTTCGCAGATTCATGGGTGAAGGGGAAAATTAAATTTGGCAACTTTTCTGGGACCGGAGCTTGACCACGAGTGTTTGGCGATGGAGATGGGTCCTTTTCTTGCTACGCATCTAACGACCCAATAATTAAGAGATGGGTCATTTTCTTACTTTCGATTTCGGAAGGAGATTATTAATTTGGAGGGACGATGGGCTTTGTAGTTAGATAATAAAAAGGGGCGCAGGATTGAAGGAAGATGACAGAAGACGGCGTTGGACCAGAGGAAGAAGATGAGGGCGAGGGTGAGGATGAGGATGGGTTTGACTTTGGATTAGATTTTTTAAAAATTTTTGGCTTAGGGGTATTTTGGTCAATTCAATATAAAAAAATGAAAAAAAAATTAATGATGTCAGCGGGGGTTCAACCAGGGACCTAATATCAATATTTCATTAACAAACAGAGGTCTTATATCTTATTCGAATTACACAAGGACCCTATTACAAAATCGTCAATAATACAGCAACCTGAAAGTAATTAACCCTTTATACAAATTGGTGTGTTTATATGTTATTATTAGTTTATTATACAAATTATTTACTTATATATCTATATATATTTCAAAAAAAATAAATAAATAAAAAAGTTCCAATCCAATGAACAATTGGACTAGTCAAAAAAGTCGACTCGAAGATCGGACCCAAATCCGAATTAACCTCCTAGTTGTTTTTAAGAACCCTGCACTTTATACACTTTCCGGGACCGACCTTAACGGAAAACGAACGCCGTCAATCTGACCCCTCCAATCCAGACACGTCAGCAGTACGGTATATTCTTCGGAGATTCGCACAGAAAGGGGTCCAAAAGCATTGTGCAAGTCAAGGTTTTTCATTTCATTGACTGGAACTTAAAACATAGCCCGTAGGTAGCAACTGAGATAAGCGGTACACGCGGGAGTGAATGGCAACATGGTTAGGTTAATCAAATGGAGTTTGTCCAGATATAGTATGAGATTCGCATTTTAAAAATATTTCAGATTTAAATATATGGTTCAATTTGGGTGTTCTAGTAAAAAATTGTGCACTCTCTGCTACATTGACCAAAAATGTACCGTCAAATATTCAAATGATGATCCTACCAAAAACAAAATATTCAAATGATGAACATGCAATTTATTGACAAAACAGGAAAATAATTGGTCTAGATAATAAATGGTTACAATTGAACATCAAGTTTCCATGCGATGTAAAAAAAAAAAAGAACTCAAAGACAAAACAGAAAAAAAAATTCTAATTTTTCTAGTTCACCTGGTTAAACTACGAACGCTTCAAAACTTTTTATATATTAATATATAAGATAAGATAAATTTTATTTTTATGAAAAATATGAAATAAGTTCAAATATTTATTAATTTTTGTGTATTAATAAGTCTAAATAAAATTGTGTAGACTTTTTCTCTAGATATTTTTTTTCTTATGGCTTTGTTTATTTTTTTTATTTTTGGGTTGTTAAGTTTTTATTTGTAATTTTTAGGGTTTTGTCTCTTTTATTTTTTATCTCATTTACTTTTGTATGATAATTTTTAATTTTTTTTTGAAAAATTGGTATTTGTTACTTCCCTGGTTGACGATTATTTTTTACCATTTTATATTTGATGCACCGTCAAGCTCATATATCGGTATATACTTTGATGAGCTGAGAAATATTGCCTTTCTCGATATACATCTACCGTAAATCCACTTACCGGAAAAAAAAAATAGTACTGTATTTACCTTTGGAAGATTAGGAGATTAGTATCTCTTATTTACAAACAGTTTCAGTCTAATCGAGAGCGACGAATAATAACAAAATGGGCAAATTACCCTGTAGTCTATGGTCTTTACAAAAATCTCTTATTGGGTCCCTCTTTTGTCATAAATGATTAACCCATCCCTGTTTTATTCAAAAATATTTGTCTCGGGTCCCCACCGACCAAATCGGATTTTTTTTTAATTTTTTGTCATGTGAAATGACTATTTTACCCTTCACAAAACGACAAAAATATGATGAAATTTGTCGTTTTGTAAAGGGTAAAATAGTAATTTCACATGACAAAAATTAAAAAAAAAGTCCGATTTGGTCGGTGGGGACCCGAGACAAATATTTTTGAATAAAACAGGGATTTAATACTCATTTATGACAAAGGAGGGATCCAATAGGAGAATAATGTAAAGATCAGGGAGCTGAGGGTAATTTGCCCCAACAAAATTCTATCACGATTCGTAAACCCCCGGGTACAAAAGCATGCGTACGGGCCACGTAGGCAAAGGGAGTTAGGTGGGGACCAACTAAAGCCATCATCCAGTCAGTCCTACCCGTTTCTCTCCCCCCCTTTCCCTTTGTCCACCCCTCCTTCCTATATATACACCCACACTTCCGAACGGGAAACATAACCGCTCCGACGAAGCAAACCTCAACAAACTCCAAACACAAACTAACTCCTTATAATTTGTATGGCCGCCGCCAACTGGAAGAACAGCCAGGGGATCGCCGCCAGCTTCGGGAAGCGCATCTTCAACCGGATCTGGACCTCCTCCTTGCCAGCTCGATCCTCCACCTCTTCCTCTCTCAGGTACTAACTTCCTGTTCCTTAGGTTCCGATTGGTGACGTCATCCTCCAGTGCCTTAACCGTACTAACGGCATAATCATCAATGGAAGAGAGAGCGAGTTTTAGCCTTTTAGGAATTAACCATTAAGCTAATGGCTCCTCATATTTATTTTTTAAGTTTTGCGCTGGCAGAAAATATATTTCTAATTAATTTTGGAGAACTAGCGTATTTTTGTTTTTTTGAATCTGCGGCCGGAACTATTCTTTAATAAACGATATAGATTATTTCTATATTTTACGGTTTATTTTCTACGGGATAAATAATTAGTCCCTAGCTTTAATCGCGTCTCTCTCTCTGTGTGTATATATAGTATATTATATATATTTTCAGATTGTTGTTTTCGTCGTTAACCGATTCAACAACCAACTAGAAATTCTTGATTTCTTTCTGTTTGTTTGTTTCCTTTTTTTTTCTTAACGACCAAGACGACAATGGAGGCATAGTAAACAACGGATAATGTTTTCGATAATATTTTGACAAGTGGATCGGAAGAGGATATAGGCTGTTCTAGGATACGGTTGAATCAGAAATTATATTTAGTGCGAAATGAAATTAGTTAGATGTCCTCTGATTTTTATCTTTTACAAGATTAAAATTATTATTTAATCCTTTTTCAAGAATTGTTTTTGGCAAGCTTACCTGGATCAGCAAGTTCAATCTGGTGAACCAGTCAATCCAACTGTTCTTCAAAATTTTGAATAAAAATGACTCTAGATTGATCCGGTATTATGCTCAGGTTTTAAAACTTTAATTTTGGGGGCTTTATTTTGTACATTGTAATAGGATACGTCTGTACGATGGTAGTTGGGGTTGGGAACCGGTCGACTTGGTCAGCCAAACCGGCCAGGTCCCTAGTGGGGGACAATGTTGCTAGGGGTAGTTTGGTAAATTGCATTGAAGCACTGGTCTAGATATGTCTCTTTTAGATCATCCGCATTGGTGCCCTCGCTACAGTGCGCGCCCTGGGCGCCACGTCAGCCGCGCCCCTGCTCTCAGTTTTCAGCCCACAGTGGTGCCCTTGCTACAGTGCCACGCCCTGGGCGCCACGTTAGCTTTTTTCTCAGCTCAGCTTTTTTAAAATTCAGCTAATTGTATCAGACTCGAGTATTTTTTCGCGTAACTTCGGAAATGCTAAATTTAATTTCGAATTGTCACATTTTGCAAAATAGAAATTTTATAAAGTTCGAAATATATTACATGCGAACTTGGAAACAATTACATAAATTTAAAAACTGAAATTGATTAATCCTTATTATACAATTGTGAAAGCAAAAAATTCTTAATTGCTTCCTCGTCTGCGGATAGTTCTTTTCCTCGAGCAATCAACGCCTGGAGAACGGCCGTATTTGCTTGGTGGATTTTGGCCTTAGCATTTGAAATCTTGGCATTAGCGCTTGTAATTTTGGCATTAACGCTAATCGTCTTGGCTTCTTTGTACTCCTTCATTCGTTGGTTTCTTTTTTCGTCATTCGTTTTCATCTGCTCGATGACATATTTGGCGGTGTCTTCCGCTGTTGACCGTGCAATTTGTAAAGAATCAAGCTCTGAAGGGAAGTTGTCATTGCTTGATGTGACTTTCTCTTTTCCTTTAGCGCTTCGCATTTTCTTGGCTGCTTCTCGGCCAATTGGACGCTTTATTGTCGAAGCTCTGCTAATTGGAGTAGGTGGGTCGTCCAGAATTGTGTCGGTTTCATCCTCGGTGGTTCTTGTTCTCTTTGTGCTTCCACCACTCTCTATATCATTTGTCGGCAATGAAAAGGTAAAGCCGAATGATTGATCTTTTTGCATGCCAGGATTCCATTTTGGATGTTTGCGCATCACTTCCTCAGACTCGACTTGGCCACTTTGCTTGCGCCGAGATGCATGGGTGTATGCTTCAATCCATCCTGCACATGCCAGAGTTAGGCGTTTGTATCTACATTTCATCTGCTCACAATTTCTTGGGCTAAGATCGGTCGGATTTTCTATACGACATTGGTCGTAGATTTGCTTGACGCGGTGCCAAAGGCCTTGTCCCTTCTGGTTTGCCCCGACAATGGCATCTTCACTAACCTGTAAATAAGTAGACATTAGTACAATGTCTTCTTTTACACTCCAAGTCTTAGAAATGGTTTTTTCTTTTATTTGTGTGGGTGCTGATGACTCAGGTTGTGGAATTTGCACTGGGCTTGGTCGAGATTCAGTAAAGTTTGGTGGGCAATTTGGTGGATTTTGGAAAAAACTTGTGAAGTATCAAGGTGGGTATGGTGGCATCTGGGGAGCATTTGCCGTGAATTTTGGGTAAATTGGTCGAGGTTGAGGATTGTTTAGTGGATGTGGCCTTGGCATTGGTCGGTTGGGTCTTGGACGGACTGGAGGATCGGTTGGGCGGGTGTTTGGAGGATCTTGGTTTGACTCAGGAATTTGGCTTAGGTTTTGACTAGCCTGGGAGTAAATATTGGGGTTACCAGCTAAAAAATCATTAGTTGGACTAAATTGCCTAAAATCGGTCTAATCAAAATTCTCATTTTCTTCATTGGGATCCATATCTAATTAAAATGTTTATTAGATATTCCCAATCTAATTAAGAAAAGAGAGGAGAGAAGATGTTTTTTGGTGTAAAAAATTATGAAGAAGGTTGTATCTATTTATAGAATTTTCAAATGAATTTGGACCACACAATTTTTTACATCAAATTTGGACCACACACATTTTTTTCATCCAAAAAGTCCCGTTATTTGGATTCAAAAAATTGTATAAAATTACCAAAAAACAATAAAAATTATTTAATTTCACAAAAAAGTCAAAAACATTAAAAGGAATTTTTAGAATTTTTTTCCTAATTTTTCCGATTTGTTTTAATTTTTTTCGATTTTTTTTTTAAAAAAAATATTATATTACCCCGGGCGACGTGGCCCAATCAGAAGGGGCCACGTCGCCCGGGGCGGGGCGCCCCTGTCGGGGCGAAGCACGCCCCGACTGACACCAGGGGCGCCCCGAGCACAGACCCGCGCCCAATCACGGGCTGCCACGTGGCACGCCCGGGGCACGGGAACCACCCGCTGCTGGTGGTCTTAATCTTTGTAAAGTTGCAACTTCCAACAAACTTTTTTGATTGGATAAATTAATTTCATATCCTTACTTTATGTTTTTATTGTTTTGATTTGTAATAAGGTCAGTAATTTACTATGATTATTCTAGATTTCTAATTCTTAAATAAAATATTAGTTTGAAATTTTTGACATTTCGTTGTGAAAAATTACCCTACCATAGATAAGGACATAAACTAGGTACATAAAATTTATGCGTTTCGAAATTGTCCCATTCACTCGACGATAACGTGTCTTATAAGATCCAAATTAAAAAATTGTGATTTGGGATTACATTATTTGTTAAATTAGGCGTGACAACCTTTTTTTTGAGTGTGATGCCGGATTTTAAATAATCTTTGTTGTAGGATTATTTGGGTGTGTGTCTTAACTCTTAACTGATCTATCTTTTAAATTTTTTTATTTTGTTTGAATTTAAATTAATCAATCTTTTAACTATTTGGATAGTTGATTTTATATACAAAACAATTGACCTCCCACCCGATTTGCCTGCTGATGGGTATCAGAATTCGGATGACTGGATACTCAAACCAACAACCCAAAATAGGCAGGCGTGGAAAATATGTATGAACGTAATAAATATAATAACTGATTTTTATCTTTGTTTTTGTTAAGCGAAGGCTCTATAAACTTCGTGAACTTAATTTGTTTTCTAAAATGGGAAGGTATTAAATTTTCTTTTAGTAGGGTCAATTATTTATATTTTTACCTTTTATGAGCAATTACTTGGGAAATATGGTTTGCCCAAAATAGAGTAATTTTTTATAAAGAGGCACTATTGGTGAATTGTGAAAACCATCAACGACGCCTCCTCATCAAACTCAATCAAGGCGTTATGCAATAAAAATTTAATTTAGTATTTTGATTCGTAGAAAACAAATTAACTTGAATCATGGCTTGCTGCGGTTATTCTTGTTGTTATTTTTGCTAATTTGCTTGGCGGTATTGTAAATATGGATATATCTTGCTGATTAATATAAAGAGTTTATTGGAAAAATTATAGTTTAATTATAGAATTTAATCAAATTTTGTTGTAATATTTTAAAATAATATTATTAAATAATACATACGTACACCCTGAACCTTGCTGGGCTGTGGGTCACCCCACTACTTTCATGGCATAGGAGTGTGAATTTCTATTGCTATTTTGGCCTATTCATATAATGTGTAAAATGGTTTCTGCTTGTTGAATAGCTCTCACAATTATATCTTTTGTGCATTGAAATGAAACTTGGAATCCGTATAATTGATGCTTGCGTTTAACTCTCACTATTTGAACTACTAAAGAAAAAATGAATGTTGCAAATCCATTGTAAATTGAAAATAATGTGGAATTCCAATTTTTTGGTAAAAACTTATACTTGTGAATGTACGAATTACGGATATTGGCCGGCGCTTATTTTGTGTGACTGTTAGGGACGAATTAGGAGAAAGTGCGCTTATCTGTTATCTCCACTAAATCTGTCGGAACCCATTTCTATATATTGTTTTTTTTGTTTGCTAATTGAATAAACACTTTGATGCTGTTCACACCTCTGTTGACTACTTATATATAAGCAGAATAATTGAGACTCCATAGTTTATCAACCTCTACTTGTCTACTTGTCTAATAATAAATACATAAATATAATACTATACTTTGCTCCTCGTGCTTTCTGAATCCGGGGTAGGTAATAAATAGTTCCTTAACCTATGCCAGCCAGCTGTTTGGTGGCGACATTATGATATAGTATCGAATATTTTAAGAATAGGGAACGTGTTTTTTTTTTCTTTTTCCTTTTTGTGAGGAATGAACGTGATTTTTTCTTGAATGACATAAGGAGTGATGCTCGGTGATCGCCTATGGACAGCGAAAATTTTATTTCAAGTTGACTTCTGAGTCCTATTATTTTCTAGTTTCATAAACGGTGATGATACGATTGTGACATAGTTTTAAGATTTTATTTTAGTACGTCGGTACTCAAACTTAAAGACTTTTTGGTTATGGGTGCAATTGCAAGTTGGCATTGAGTTATCTTCACGTGCGGGTCCCATGATTTTTGTCTTAGAAGATCGGTTATTTGGTTTATCCAAACACGAATAGCATTCGCTCTTTTTTTGGGTGGAAATTGCATTCGCTCTTTAATCTACGTGGACTATGAATTTATATAGGGACAGATAATTACAACTTTCTGCTGGGACCATCATCTAATCAACATGGTCTATGTTTAAGAATTTGTTTAGTCGTAGCACGATCTAATAGCCTAGATGCTTTCATTGACTAACATGTAGTCGGTGCTCAACTTGCAGGAGGGCTGCTCATACATCAGCGTACGACAAGAACTTGGACGATCATGTCCGCCCGACGATTGTCCCAGATGATGTGAACAATCCTCAGTCGGATAAGTATTGGTCGCCGCACCCGCAAACCGGCATCTTTGGCCCTGCCACTGACCACACTCATGCTGCCGGAGTCGCCTCTCCGCCTACAAGCAACGGCCAGGGCTCAGTGCTAGAGGAGAATGCCTGGTTCCGCCCCACGAGTCTCGAGGACTTGGAGAAACCACATCATGCGTAGCTCAAACCCATCTTGTATCTCTCTTTCTTTGTCGAAGATTTGAATAAGTGATGTATGCATTTGTAAGATATAACAGTTGTGTGGAATCGGGTATCTGCAGGGGACCGATGTTAGTACAAGTTCTGGTGTAGTGATTGTATTGATGTGTGGATATGCTTCCTTGTTATTTTACTACAAGATACCTTGGTTGCATTATTCATGATCTGTTTACCCTTACAATGGTTCACTATTGTATTCCATTTGGTCCTTCAGTATATTTTTTTGTAAATTTTGTCCATGATAATCAACATTTAG
>SOPF01019793.1:0-15273 GCA_012979155.1 Hypericum perforatum
TGGAGTATTCATGTGATTAGTTGTTATATTCATTAGTATCTCCATATCTTGTATTTCAATTAAGTTTTAGTTTTACGCACTCAAAGTCATGTTATCTTCTATGTTCCGACCAAAAAAAAAAATGTTATCTTCTATGTTGAGTTAGGAGTCCTTACAGAATAAGGTATTTTGTACCGTATATTGGTATAATCAAATCCTAATAATAAACTCTGTTAATTTAGTAATGAGAGATTTTAGTTCCCTAAAAAAACTAAAAAAAATTATCCTCTCTTTTTAAAAAAATCTAGCCGTTTTTTTGCTTCCAGGTAGATAACCCAGGTAGGGGAGGCTCATACCGGTCGCCCCCCCCCTCCCTTGCTCTTCACCCTTTGCTCTTCACCCTCCACAACGGGCTGTTCTTCGACTGTTGCTTCAACGACTCCTTAAGAACACTGTTCGCCGTTTGTTTTTCTTTTTCTTTCTATTTATTTCGTCTCTATGTTTGTTTGTTATTAAAGTTTTGGCTACGGCCAAACCTGCTTCTTCCGTTGAATAACGGAGTGAGTCTCTCCTTGTGAGAGTTTTCGTCTCCCATGGTGAGAGTTTGTTTTAGTTGTTTGTTGTTTTTCCAGTTGTTTTAGTTCTATTTGGATCTCTACTTTTGTTTAGCTCTATGGTATACTGCATGGTCACTAATGGAAAACTACTCCATTTCTGTAAGATATCTTTGCGAAAGATGGATTATTGCTCCCATCCATGGCCAGATCCAGATTGGGAAGTACCATAGCGAAGGAGCTGAAATGTATTTATTATTTTTTCATAGCTGCATTTTGTAGATGCCAGATGACTTATTATGAATGAATGAAGTTTCTTATTCTAAAAAAAAAATAAAGGATAACCACGATTATCTAAGCAATTTAAATTTTATAAAATATATCTACAAATATTTCCTTTTTAGAAAATACATTTGTTTCCAATTACGTACCATGAAATCCAATTAAAAGAGCAAAATAAGCAATTTGTGCAATGGAAAAAGAATCGTCGATAATTTTAATTGGGCGTATGAACAATCAAAATCTGGATGCCAGAAGTACTTCGACAGTTGGATGTTAGGCGACAATTGTGCATAATGGCATGTTTGGTTTTATTAAAGGTATGTGTGCATGTTATTAGTAGCATGGTAATTGGTTAAGAACATGAAATGCATATTTGGTTTTATTGATGTCATGTGTGCATGTTATTAGTGAACATGAAAGACATGTTTGGTTCTGTTGAAAGCATTGTGCAACTATGAAGTAGTGTGACAAAGGCATATTTGGTTCTGTTGAAGGTATAGGTCCATGTTATTATATGAGTCGCATGGTAATTTGATAAGAATAGAAAAATTCTTCTACAATTATGAATTCATGTGACAAAGGGCATGTTTGGTTCTTTTGAAAGAATAAGGGCATGTGGTATACATGTTTAATGTTTTGGGTAGAAGACAATTAACGGAATTACATGTGACAACAAATAAATATGGAAGTTCATAAGCTCTAGCCAAAAAAAATCAGTTCATAAGTGCAATTAAATAAAGCCCCACATAATCTTAAGCCAACATCACCATCCACAACTAGAAAAAAAAAATCATTTTAAAATGTAACTTTTTTCTTCATGGGATATCTCCCTACATTTTTTAGTTTCTTGGAATTTATATGTGTTATGTATGTGTCAATTCTATGTAAAATGATATTGAGTCTTGATGATATTGAACAATGACAATATGATTTTAATTGTAAAAATTTGTCTGAATCCAATTTCAAAAGATTCAAAATGTGTTGATTTTGATTGAGTTTAGACTAGTACCTTTATTTTTTTAAAAGAGAAGAACATAAATATATTTATAGGATACTGTCCAAATTCTATGTTAATTATTAGATAATTAAATTTATATATATATATATATGATTCTACCTGAAAAATAATGCAACAATCTGGTCATTATGAATTTTAATCCTTGTTATTGTCAATTTGTCATTTCGAGTAGGAACTATCTTCCATCCAAATTTAAGAGTGACAGTTGGGCCTCTGCCTGGAATCCATTGGGCTTTTCAATCTTGTTGACCAATATGTCATTGTCCGAGAGAGTCATATCTCACAGAAAAACAAAGTGAGAAAGAGCTCAAGGTAAAAAAACTGTCCCTTGCTAGGGTTTTTGTCTCCGTCTGAGAGTATGTCCCTTGCTAGGGTAATCAGCCATCCCGTTACCTAAAAATCCACCAAACAAATCCAGAAACTCTAGGAAACACTCACCAATCATAACCAGCTAGCAACAATCGGAGTTTTTTCGGTGACAGGTAGTAAAAGTCTTTTGGGTAGTCTAGTTTAGTGGGGTTTGGGTAGCAACATCGTCTTTTTTTAGGTTTGAGAGGTGAGGGTGTCCCTTTTATTGTACGGTGGAGAGGATACAGGTCTTCAATGGAGAATAAGGTGACAGAGGGAGAAGATGGGAGCCGGATCTCAGGGGAAAGAGGGAAAGGAAAAGATGAGGTGAAGAAGAAACAGGCACGAGAGGACGAAGTTTTACAGATCCCATGCGAATTAACCACCAAAGGTAACTCCTCTGCTTCTTACTCTATGGTGGGATCGGTGTGGACAGAGAAATCAATAAACCCAAGAGCTTTCATGACGATGATGAGAAATCTGTGGAACCCACGTCGGGGTCTTGAGATTAAAGAGGTTTCCAGAAACAGATTCCTTTTTGAGTTTCAAGATCGGAGAGATAGGAACCGGGTGATTGAAGATCAACCTTGGTTTTTCGACAAGCACGTGATCTTGCTCAAGGAAGCCATGGAAATAGATAAGCCACGAGATATCCCTTTGTTCCAGGTGCCTTTCTGGGTACGGGTCTATGATCTGCCGCTAGGAGGATACAATCTGACCATTGCCCAGGCTCTCGGTAGATTATTTGAAAGCTTTATTTCGTGGGATGAGACAATGGAAACTAAGGGGAGATATATGCGTCTCAGGGTGATTATTGATGTAAGAGAATCCCTGCTGCGGACTAAGAAGATACAATTCCAGGATGGATTAACAGCCACAGTCTACTTCACATATGAGCGACTTCAGTCGTTTTGTTACAAATGTGGCATGCTAGGGCATCTCGAGAAAGCGTGTGAGCTGGCAGATGATGATGACGTGCCTCCCCCATCTATGGATTCATATGGACCATGGATGAAGGCATCTCCATTCAAGCCGCACCGTGATATTGGACAGGATAGTAGAGAAGGTTCGGATAGTACTGGCTGCCGAAGGAAACTGCAGATGGAAGGCAGAGGTTTAACTAGGCAGAAGGAGGATTCCATATTGCAGCCACTAATGAAGGAACTACACAACAAGCAACTAGTGGGTAGACTTCAATCTTCTCTTTTAGCTGTGGGCATAGAGCAGACTCTTCTAGACACTGTCAATACCCTGTCTTCAACCCCACATATCCCCTTAACCAATTCCCAGACACAAAATACCATATACCTCCCACCTCATATGCGTCCCAATCCCCAGAAACCATTACCTCAACATCCAGAGCAAGTGCCTATTACTGACAACTCCCTTAAGATGGATCCCACTCTACCAACAACAAACACAAAACCAACCAACACCACCAATTACCTATAGAGTACAACAGAAAACATCCAACTTAATATCCCAACCACATATCACGAGACAACATCCCATGACACAAATATCCCGAACCAAACATCCAAACTAAACTCACTATCTACCAGCACCACCCCCATCCTTTATACCCAATCACAACCTCCCACCCAACCCACACACCTCCTTAATCAAACTACTTACGACTTCACAATCCAGGAGAACCAGAGCTTAGCCACCCAAGCAAGGAAAAAATGGAAAAAGATAGAAAGAGAATCAGGGGATGATAAAGATCAGGAGATGTCCACTTATCAGGAGGCGGTACTTGGAAAAAGACATATTCCAGATTTTGAAATGGAGGAAGGTTCAGTTAGTAAACGACAAGTCGTAGCTTTTGAAACCATCCTAGCTACTGATATTGAGGCGGAGACTGCTCAGCAGTCCCGCCAGGCACCATGAATCTCGTATGTTGGAACTGCCGTGGGTTGGGGAGTCCAGAGACAGTTCGTGAAACTCGTAGGATGGTGCGATCCTACTCTCCCCAAATCCTCTTTCTCTCAGAGACAAAACTTTCGGAGATTGAGGCGGAAACTTTGAAATGGAAACTACAGTTTGAATGTGGCCTATATATAGGCTGTGTTGGCACGGGAAGGGCTAGAAGTGGAGGCCTAGTTTTATTGTGGAAACGAGATACGCCAGTCCAGCTATTATCTTACTCACGTAATCACATTGATGTAGAAGTCCGGAACTCCACACCATGGAGATTCACAGGGATTTATGGGTGGCCAGCCTCTATGGAAAAAAGGAAAACGTGGGCTTTAATCAGGTCATTACGAGATCAATCTCCTCTTCCATGGTTATGTGGCGGCGATTTTAACGATATACTGGATAATACAGAAAAGAGAGGAGGCCGAATGGTTACTAATAGCCGAACTGATGATTTTCATTCGGTGGTACAATACTGTGAATTCCAAAATGTTACCCAAACCGGACTGCTATTCACGTGGAGTAACGGACAGGAGCATGAAAATCATGTAGAGTGTAAGCTCGATAGAATGTTTGCAACACAAAGCTGGCTAGATGCTTTCCCGGCAACAGCAGTGGTAGCTCTACCACGCATCAAGTCAGATCATAGCCCTTTGTGGTGCAAAATTAGAAGAATGACGAGCCAACCTTTTACACGGCGATTCAAGTTTGAGGCAATGTGGCTCAGACACAAAGAAATTCAAAACCGAGTGGAACATGCTTGGTCATTAAATGGGCAGGCAGAGTTGTGCACAAGATTAATAAATTGTGCACAGGAACTTACCAGCTGGGACAAGAAGACCTTTGGTAATGTTAGTAAAAGAAAAAGAAAGATCGAGGAAGAAATTGAAAAACTCCAGAAGCAAAAAGTAACTGCGGAGACAAAAAAATCAGCGGCTAAACTTCTGGAGGAAAGGAACGAAATTCTGATCCGAGAGGAGATTTTATGGGCGCAGAGATCACGGGTTGATTGGTTGAAGGAGGGGGATTGTAATACTCGGTTTTTTCACCAAAAAGCCAGTAATAGGTTAACTAGGAATTGGGTAGAGGAGATTAAGAACGAGGAAGGAGAGATTGTCAGTGAGATGGGGGGGTATCCAAGAGACTTTTAGGAATTACTACATGTCACTGTTTACTTCGTCTGGTTGTGTGCAGGTTAATGATGTTACAAGCACTATCACGGCACGTGTCTCTTTGCAGGATAGACTCGCCATTTCAGCCCCGTACACAGACAAAGAAATCAAGACGGCACTGTTCGAGATGTATCCTACTAAAGCGCCAGGGCCAGATGGCATGCCTCCACTGTTTTATCAGAAATTTTGGCCTACGGTAGGGGAAGTGGTGACGTCATCTGCTCTAGCGATCCTTAATGACGGTCTAGATCCATCTCATCTTAACCAGACAATCATTATGCTAATTCCAAAAGTAAAGAAGCCAACTAATTACTCGGAGTTTCGCCCGATCAGCCTCTGCAATGTGACAATGAAGATCATCACTAAAGTAATTGCCAACCGACTCAAAACTATTCTCCCAGGATTAATTCATGAGAATCAAGGAGCATTTGTACCCGGTCGCCTCATTACAGATAATGCTCTCGTTGCTTATGAAATCTTCCACTTCTTGAAAAAGAAGACAAAGGGGCGAAGAGGTTTTTGTGCATTGAAGCTGGATATGACCAAAGCATATGATCGAGTGGAATGGCCTTTTCTGAAGCAGATGATGTACGCACTTGGTCTTCCAACCCCTTTTGTTGAGCTTGTGATGCATTGTGTGTGTACGGTACAGTATGCTATACAACTCAACGGAAGAATTGGATCTTACTTCAGCCCCAGCAGAGGCCTACGTCAGGGTGACCCACTCTCACCTTATCTTTTTCTTATATGCGTTGAAGGTTTGGCAGGACTTCTCTCTCAGTTCGAAGGTGCAGGAGTTATCCATGGAGTTAAATTAGCACGAGATGCACCATCTATCACTCATCTCTTTTTTGCAGATGATGCCTTATTATTCTCCAGAGCCACAGAATCGGAGATTCGATGTATCTTAAGCATATTATCTATGTATGAAAAGGCATCCGGACAGAGAGTCAACCTCCTAAAAAGTTCAGTTACGTATAGCAGGAATGTTAGTGCTGAAGCAATGGATGGTTTACAGCGAATCCTCAATGTGCGAATGAGGTTAGTAGGTGAAAAATACCTTGGCCTACCCATTATGATTGGCAGATCGAAAAGGCAAATTTTCTCAGAGATTGAAGACCGTATTAAGAGGAAAATGGGAAACTGGAAAGAGAGAGCATTGTCAAAGGCGGGCAGAGAAATCTTGATAAAATCGGTACTACAATCCATCCCATCCTATGTTATGAGTTGTTTTATTATACCTCTAGAAACCTGCCAACGATTAGAACAACGCCTAGGAGACTTCTTATGGGGTAGTGTTAACGGAGAGAAGAAAGTACATTGGCAGAGCTGGGACCGAATGTGCCAGTCTAAGAATAATGGGGGCATGGGTTTTCGTTGATTACAGAACTTCAACCGCACAATGTTAGCTAAGCAGGCATGGCGATTATTAACCAACCCCAACTCGTTGGCAGCCCACACCATTAAGGTAAAGTACTATCCTAGATGCAACCTATTACAGTCCACTGATGGTTATGCCCCTAGCTACGCATGGAGAAGTATAAGGGCGGGTCTTCAACTTCTTAGAGAGGGAGTGGAATGGAGAATAGGTAATGGGGCAGATGTGAATATATGGGAGGACTCCTGGATTCCAGGCACTCAATCTGGATGCCCTACCTACATTCAGCCAGGCTCGGATAAGTACAGGTCAGTGGAAGATCTTATCATTGAAGGTTCCAGGACATGGAATGAGGAACTTATCGATGATCTATTTCGCCATGAAGATGCCATTGCAATAAAATCAATTTATCTCAGTCATCGAAGACCTGTTGACGTGATACGCTGGAAATACTCCGCTGATGGTTCTTACAGCGTAAAGAGTGGGTATCATACTGATTTTAATAAGTGGTGGCTGCTGTCTGGGAGACAAGTATCTGAGCAACATTGACAAATTGGCTCATGGTGTTGGAGACGACTCGACTGTCCGCCGCGTATCAAATCTTTTTTCTGGAGAGTATTGGATGGAAACCTCCCAGTTCGGGAAATTCTCACCAAAAGAGGTATGACTGTGGATCCCTCTTGTCCTCTATGTAATCAAGCAATCGAATCCACATCTCATTTGTTCCTACACTACCAAAGGGTTAAATATGAATGGGAAAAGCTAGGGATCGATACTGCCACTCTACAGGCAGGGTCATTTCTAGACAATTGGCGTACCATTGGGGAGAATAAGGACAGGGACACACTAAGCAGGCTAGTGGGTTGTCTATGGGGTGTTTGGAAGTTCCGGAATGCTCTGATTTTTCAACCAGATGATTCACCAAACCTAGAAGAGGAAGTGAAGCGAGCTTTAAAGCTGGTGAGTGATTTCAAGATGGCTACAGCTAAACTGTCCTCGGCATACCCGGGACGTTCAGAGAAATGGCTCCCTCCGGAACCGGGATGGGTGAAGATTAATCTCACAGGATATTTTTTAGTGAGATATTACAAATGTAATGAGTTTTATCCAAATAGATATTTGAAAAATTAATTGAAATTTTGACCTCGTAAACTTAATATTCCCCTCAACATATTTGTGTCACGTGGCATTTGATGATTGGGAAAAATCTTGCATTATTGACACACGTGACACTATCGTGTGTCAGTGTGGCGCGAGATGTTACTGTGCCCAGTTCAAACCATCGTCGACATGGTGCGACCTGATTGGGCCACATGACTTCTTTTAAAAAATATTCTTTCGTAAAAGTTTTAAATAAATTATTATCATTTTGCACCATTTTATTCAAATAATTTTTTTAATTTTTTTGCTAATTTTTTTATCATGACATGGTTTAAAAAATTTGTATAGTTTATGTGGTCACAATATAGAGAGTGATAAAAATTCTATAACACGAACTAATGAGCAAGGGAATTTTTCAGTTCTCGTGGACTCTCTAATCCAATGAACGAAAGATCGACAATGTCACGTCTAATTGACAGAGAGGCCCTCAAGAAACATAGAACATAAAAAAAAGAAAAAGTCACTATGAACAATGGTGCGTTCTCTACTAAACTATAGACAATGAAAATCGAACACGAAAAATCAACAACTGTTACACAACAGGTGTTAGATGCCTTACAATAGGCGAATCGAAAAAATAAACAAAACAAAAAAAATAAGCATTAAAACTAAAATACACCAAGTGAATACAACTATGTTGTTCTGGGAAATTCTTATCCTCAATGAGAAAGAAATTAAGTACTTTCTATATGAAAATTGTATAAAAATGAATGATTTACTTTTTAGTTGATGTATTTTTTAATTTTATATGCTTTTTAAAATTTATCATATGTTTTTAACTTAATATAAACATTCTATTTCATAAAATTTGTTAGTTCGTAATTAATTTTATCATTTTTAAATTTGTTCGAAAATATATTCAAATAAAATACAGTTAGTTGTATTAAAAAATAAAATTAACGTGAAGCAAACGTAAATAATACCGAGACATTGTAGCAATGTCGCGCTGAAACTACCATAGTGAAAAAAAGTTGAGTGCATAAAGAAAATTGATGTGACATAATATAGTAGTAGTGCGATCACACCACATTATAAAAGAAAATATTTGTAGTTGTAGGAGAATTCTAGTCTTGTCATTTTGTGAAGTATTATCAGTTTCGTACCAGTCGACAACCTAACTTCTTTGTAATTTTCAAATTTGCACATAATTTTCAAGTATTCGTTTTACGAGCAACTAAATTATATACGAGAATTGTCGTAAAAGATGACATACATAAACAACCTCTTGGCCCTTTTCTTAGAGCCGTACCTTTTCTTTCTGGCCTAAATAACATAGGCACAACCGATTAAGATTTTTTTTTTTTACCATTTATTCAAATATTTATTGGTAACGTCGTCTTTGAAATGCGTAAAAGATTTCAATGAATGTATTTCTAATATTTCAAATTTGAGATTCACTAAAACAACATTATAATTAGTTGATATTAACTTATTACTAGTTATTACAAGCAACAACGCACACCAACCATCGCCAACCAGTCACCAAAATACATTTAACTCATCTTTCACGTTTCATTGTTTATTATTATTAAAACAAACTTTTCTCTGTCTGAAGTTGAAGTAATGACCAAAAGCTTTGTAATCTCAGAAAATGGGAGCTGTTGTATGCTGAACTCTCCTCTCCTCTCCTCCAATTGGTTAGGCCCACAGGTTTTTCCCAATAACACCAACAAAACAAGCAATTCCATTTCCACACCTAACCCTCCACCTACCTACCTCCTCCCTCCCTCCCTCCACTCTTTTTAACATTAATAATAAGCCAAAACCCAACTCAAAGCACCAAGCTTTTGAGGAGCACAATGGGTGTGGATGCTAAAGTTTTCACCTTGGCCCAAGTCTCTGAGCATAATAACTCCAAGGATTGCTGGCTTATCATTGATGGCAAGGTGAGACCCATCTTCTTCTTCTTCTGTTGAATTTTGTTATTTGATTTAGTCTTTTTTTAAGGTGATTTGATTTGGTAATTCTGTTGTTGTTCTTGGGGAGTTCTTAACGGTGACTTGCTTGGTCACTTTTAGTCATTGATCTATCTTTATGTAGGCTGATCTGTGAAAAAATAATGCTTCCAACTGAATATAAAAGAATTTCACCTACCCGAAAAAAAAAAAACTCAATGTAGTAAAAAAATTAGGGTATTTAGTTGGATTCAAAAATTCAGAGCCAATGCTCATACAAAACCGTTTCCCATTGTTGTGCTTAGTGGCACGTTGGCAAAGTGAAAGTCAATGTGAATTTCAGCCCAGTGGACATCACTTGAGGGGGTGTGTTGAGATGGACATTTTAATTAGTATGAAGGATCCACCTACTTATTTTATTAGATTTTTGGTTTTCGTTGGATCCAAGGATTACGTCTTCAGATTTTTGGTTGAATATGAAGATTCAGAGCCCCAAGTGCACATGGAGCACCGATTCTCGTTGTTGTCCGTGCACGACCTCATGTGATGTCATAACATGTCGGCAAAAAACAGACTTTGGCTCAATTGACTTCACTTGAAGGGGTGTATTTAGATGAATATGGAAATATTTTCCAGCATTTACTGCAACAGCTTTGGTGGTTGTTGTTCCCTTCAAATCTTTATACAATAGGAAGATCTGCTTTTGTTGTGTATTTCAATGCACATTTTTGGTGTTAGAATCTCAGGTTGGTCAGGTAAACGAGTAGCTTGTTATTCTAATGCTATGACTTTATTTAACGGCAAGAACCACTTCGGTCCAGACTTCTTAATACTCTGCCTCCTGATGTTTTAAACCGTTGCTGTTAGTTGCTCTGCTGGGTGGTGGTGAGCACGATGCTCATAGTAACAACAATGTCCATATTGGCGATTGATTAAGTCTTGCTGTTATGGCGCGGTGGGTCAAAGATTGACTCATGTGAGACTTAGTGTGCTCCGGTTATAACAGCAGGTGTCTAGGTAGTAGGAGGAATACAATACCAGAACTGAAATGCCAGTTTGGTACTCTGTCTGAGCATAAATTCATGCAAGATTCTTTTCATTGGTTTGTTCCACTCTTTTCAGCTAGTTCCCTAGCCAATTATTCTGTGATCACTTGCTCTTTACGGGGCGGGGATGTAAACGAAGGAAAAATATGAACCTGACTTGAGGGCTTTCTGCTGCAGTGTTATGATTTTAGCATCCTTCGCCTGATATTCGACGGTTCTTTTAGAGAATCTGGACAATATAATAAGATTGATGGCCATGATGATTCGTAATTTTTGTCCAACTCAGGTTTATGACGTAACAAAGTTTTTGGATGACCATCCTGGTGGCGACGAGGTTCTGTTATCTGCCACAGGTATTGTTTGGTCTTGGCTTTCCGAATTTATACTTCAATCAAGTCCCTATTTGATCCGGTGCATATTTGTGTTCATATTTGACAGGGAAGGATGCAACTGATGACTTTGAAGATGTTGGTCATAGTAATTCTGCTAGAGATATGATGGATGAGTACTATGTCGGTGAGATCGACGTCTCCACCATACCGAAAAAGACTGCGTATACTCCTCCGAAGCAACCTCACTACAATCAGGATAAAACAGGTGAATTCATCGTGAAGATCTTGCAGTTCCTCGTCCCTCTTGCAATACTGGGTTTGGCATTCGGCATCCGCTTCTACACCAAAACAAACTAAACATTGGTAGCCTGCGTCTGTTGTTGTAGACCATTCATTTGAGCTCTTAAGAACTGATTCTTGGTCTGTATTTCTTTGTCATTGCATGCATCTCCTGGCTTGTTCTCTGATTGGCTGTCCAAATTCGATTCACATTAAGCTCTGCTCAAAATTGACAAGGTAATACCATTTGATCCTTTTCATATATGACTCTTTCTTTACCTTGACAAATCATGCTATCCAAAACAGACTGATGCAGGAGACGCGTAGAACGAGAACGATAAAAACCTTGTTTTTTTGATTCTAAGAATACACGAAACAACAAAACAATTTAGAGACAATTATACTTTTTATTTATCTAATTAATTACCTAACACAATAGAGAAGATGTCATACTTAATAATGAATCAAAACAAACTTATTACGTAAACTCCAAGTTAAACCTAAAATGGATCCGGCATGATCCTGGAATGTTAGGTCCAAAAGTGATAGAAGGATAGAAAAATAGTTATACCATCGGAATTTTAAGGAAATATGGGTATCCCAGTTGGGCCCAACCCATTCAAGTCAATCCATCTAATTAGTTAACCTCAGCAGGAGTTGTTGCTGGCCCACCCATTAGTCTCATGGGCCTGAATTGGGCAAGCGGAAACCTGTTTTTGCTGTAGAATAAAAGGGAAATAACCAAGTCAAAAGTTTTCAGTTAAGTTCCAACTTCAAATAAAAATGAGAATGATTCTGCCAACAAAATATCAGAACACCAAAAACCTTAAGGACGCCCCTTCGTATAAATTTCATAGATCGGAAGACTTCCAAAACATGTCATGTAGTTTTATATGATTGGAAGGTGGAAACATCTCATAAATTGTGTTCTCTATAGATAAATGTTCCCACAAATTGCACATGTTTATTACATCGATAATCCAGGGTACTAAGTTGAGGGTAAGGAAGACGAGATCTATAATTGGAAGTTGATGGATTTTATATAACTAAACAAGTGTCTCGGAGAAGTTGCAAATATTAGAGTGAACATAATATTGGCAGACTGATCCACATGTATCACATGCTAAATAATTGGAATACCATGATATATTTTTAATTGATTTTTTTTTTGGAATATACTGCAACAATTCAGATAACAAACATCAGCTTTTAAGACTTGGATTCTTATTAACTAATACAGCTCCAATTGTAACAACTTCTTTCAGGTAAGAGGATGCATAAATATATTGATTGGTCTAAACATGTGTTATATGCTGATTGTTAATGAGTCGTTTTTTCCGTGGCATTGTTATTCACCCAAAAAAGTTAATTAATTCAATTAGTAAAAAAAGATTTTTTAAAAGATGTATTAAATTCAAATTACTAGGAATAAAAACTGTACAACTAAAATCACCTAATCTGAATATAGTATGTTCTCTATTGCCCATGTACATCGTTGCGAACTTGCGATAATATTTGGCTTGGGTTTAGATACTGTAAAACTAATTCTAGGCCATATCAACCAGGACCGTCTCCATCCATCGGGAGTAATATTTTTTTTTACCGGAGTTTTTTCTTACCAGGTTTTACCATGATACGAATTTTAAAGAGATCTCAAAACAAAACAAAAATACTAATTAGGCTATATATAATTATTACTAAACTCTACTCACCTAATTATATTCTTTGTCGTGGCTAATTTTTCAGAGCCAAGTACCCTAATAAACATTTCCACCATACGAAACTATGGGTTGAACATATCTATCATATTTGTTAAACATAAGACCATAAAAATATCCGTACGGCCACGGATCACCTGTTTTCCTTTAAAACGTAAATTGGTCTGCAGCTAATAACTAGTCACCACCTTTTTACCTAATATCTATACCCTCTATTAACTATCAAACTAATTTTTGTTGTTGATATTTATTTAATGTTTTTTTTTAATCCTATTCTAATACCTATTATATTCCAACGTGCCAGGAATCGAACCCTGAACTTCCCAAACCCCTCACCACCCTTGTTGATATTTAATGTTATTTGTACAATCAATGAATTATTAATTTGAACTCGAATCAGAAAAAAAACTCTTAATTAAAAATACTGGCAAACGATATTTAATACCGTTATATTTTGAAAATTTACTCAGAAATTTCGATTACATCAGCTAAGTAACTGTTGTAATTTTCAACTAAACTAGTTCATAACAAAACCAACCCTGTATTTGCACCAAGAAATACACCTGCGAAGGTGAAACCATTTAACACAAGGATCCTATTGGTATTGAAAAGCTGCAGATGGTACCTGGCATCATCATCATTACATCAGTGGGAGAAAGATACAGAAGTAAAACGAAGGACCACGACACCACTACACCAGATAGAAAGAGAGATTTAGTCCCCGTGGCACTGTACTTCTAGAAAAATAAAACTCCATTTCTAAAATAAATAAATTATAGTGGGTTGTATAATGTTAGATTCAGATTTATTTATAAACTTTTGAGTGTGTCTGTTCTTTTTATTCTAATTGTCTTTGAACTATTCGATACTTGAATATCATCGCATCTTCTATATTCTGCAAAACCAAAATGGGTCTTTTCTGCCAAGTCACCAACTTAAACGCGCCCATGATGAGGCTCCTTACTGATCGATCCATTAGACTTTCCGCAGCAGCATCCTCATACAACCCAGCCCTGCAATATTATATTAATTTCTCACTCATCCACTTCAACTCATACTCTTACACTCAATTTTTAACCCACACCAGCATCCTTATACAACCCAACCACAACCAATAAACAATTAATATATGTATACTCCACATCATTAACCTAATTAACTTTAATTTTTTATTTAATATTTTATATTCGTTAATATATATTTTGTACTTCGCATTAAATTATTAATTTTGAAAAATAAACAATAATAATTAAGAATTGAAAAGTGTTAAATTTGCGATAATTCAAATTACATAGAAATTGTAAATAATAAATTACAAATACAGATAATGATAATTAAAAACTAACTACAAATACAGATAATGATATTGCTTTATAACTCCCACTGTCACACACTAATTATTAATTACATGGATTATCACCAAAAAATTAACTACAAGTCTACAACGAAGAAACGGCACAATTACTCAATTAACACTACTACTACCAATTGGAATTAATGATTTTGCTTTGTAACTTCTAAATTTTAACACACATTAAGTATTAATTATGACCAATACATGGAAAAAAGTGATGTCTTGGTCCTTGCAAATTTTTACAATTAAAACACGGAAATATATGGTACAAGTCACATGGATTTCTATATTCGGTAAATTGTTTGTTATTCTAATATACTCTCGAACACTCTAGTTGATTAAATCCTTGACAATACTCCCCCCACAGAAGTGTGACATTTATATATTTTTATTAGAGAAGAATATTTTTCCCACTCAAATTCAGGTTAATAACAAAAAAGTAAAAATATAACAAACTTCACGTGTATTTTGTTGAACTATTACATTTTCACTAAACATACTTCATATGTGTATTTGTAATATACTTTGCCCAATAAAATATAATACAGATTCATTTACATTAAAAAAAACAGAAAACAAAAAAATAATTAAATAAGGGGTGGGCCCATGCCACCCCTTCCCTTTTCCAGTTCGGTCAACCAACCTAGGTTGGTCAAAGTTTTTCCCCTCCCATTATTTTATTGTTTTTCTTCATTATTTAATTATTTTTTTGTGGGCCCAGCCCAGCCCCAACCCAAGCAAAAATCACTGCTGTGGGTAGTCTTATGGCAAGAAAAAGGCAGGGAACAAGGTAGGTCGCGGATTATTAATATGGGCCACCCTTACTTTATAGGTATAGGA